>JZKD02S2372646.1:0-14720 GCA_000966675.3 Picea glauca
TATATGTATTTCATTCATATAAATTGTTGATAGTCATTGATTTATGAAGTATTAACCACTGTTGCATATTTTAGTTTTATCTGCCTTGTCTCGCAAACATGTGCTTTTACTGTGGTTTATCTTCCTCTTGACTATCTCCTTGGCAGTAATCTGTGAAGGGAAAGCTTACTTTGACCTTTGGGCCTTAACCCCTTGGTCCTTTTCCTTCAATACCCCAGATTACTAGGGACGTCTCCCTTGGGATTAGCCACCCTGAATAGAAAGAGCCCCCCATCGAGGTGACAGTGGGTGGGGAAGCTCCTGTTACGCCAGTTTGGTCCCTACCTTCCAGCTACTTGACCTTGATTACAAACTGAGCGATAACAAATATATAACCCAAAAAGGGTAGGAGACAATGGGCAACCTTGCTTGACCCCGATATCGCTTCTAAAACTTTCAGAAATGCTTGCTGAAGTTCTAATTTTGACTTTCACCTCTTCATACAGCATAGCTGCCCTCAAATGCCTGGGAACCTTGAGTTCTTCCATTCTGCCCCAAAGCTTATCCCTAGGAACCGTGTCAAAGGCTTTTTTGAAATCAACAAAGCAGCAAAAAACTTCTTCCTTTTTTTCCCAAACTTTTTCAATGATGTGCCTCAAAGTTATGCAATGATCAACTGTGAAGTGTTTAGGTCTAAAACCTGCTTGCCCTTTATGACGTTTATCTCTTTTTTCTGCCCACTTGCTGATTTCCTTTTCTAACATGCTGCCAAATAACTTTGCAAACAAGGGAATTAACATTATAATTCTATATACCTTTCTGCAGCACAAATATAAATGGAAAACTAGTGGGACCGACTGGAAATTACGCAGAATACTTTCGAAAATCTTCACGTGAAAAAGGTGCCGATAAAATTGCAAATGTAAAATATTTGGTTGGCTTTAGTTTTAAATTGTTTTGGAGAATATAGGCGTTCTCCGAATGCGCCACTAAAATCTCCATTGTTTGGTTGCCTCCCTCACCATCTTAGTTTTTCTTTTCCCATCAAAATTGAAGCATAGCCATCACAGAAAACAAATAAAAAAAATGAAGGTATCTCAATATGAAGGTATCTCACTGCAGGCTTAAATGTGGGTGGCCTGTATCCCAGTGTTGTTTATAAATTAATAAATTAGAAATAGAAACTTTGAATGAAGATATCCAAACAAGATTCGTCGCATATTGTTATAAAAGGCAAGTTACTTATGGTTTCAGTTAATGGTATTCTTCAATAATTAAAGGGGTCATGTCCTGTTTTTTGTCTTTTGCTTTTTAAAAAGAGTGACTGCTACTCCGTGACATAGAATCTACAAATTAAAAAATTTCAAAGTAAAAAACTTTTTGATATTTTATAAATTTAAAATTAAAAACATATATATTTATTATTTTATTTTGAAATTATATTTAATAAATTTAAAATTAAAAATATAAATTTATATTAAAATATATTTTAAAGGACAATATCTTTACTTATATTAAAATATATTCTAAGGGACAATATTTTTACCCATATATATTATATATATATTGTAGAATATTTTACAACCATAAAAGAAAAACAAAATCACAAAAAATCAATTACTTATATTTAAACTATTACCACTGGATTTTAGTTGGATTTTATACATCACTATATAGAAAAATATGTATTATTATATTAAAATAAATAATAAGTAATGTGGTGCAAATCCAAACACTTTTACACAGAAAATCAATTACTCTCATACCATTCATATTATTTAATTTTAACACAATTTTAAGAACTCTCATGTTCCAAATCCAAACATAAAACTCAAAAGAAAAACTATTTAAGTAGGCAGTGGATTAGACAATTCAAGCACATAAATAGTTGGTCCAAATTTTGGGTTCTATAATCTTCTATTAATTCTTATAAAATTTATATAAATTATAATTATATGTTTTTATAGGCTTCTTTCTTCTCTAAGTACAAATGGTTAATAGACCCTTAAATTCTAAGTCTAAATCAAAGATTTACAATAATTCCTCAATATTTTTGAAAACAGGTTTTTATTTCTAGTTATTGTGAATATCTTTTGCTGTAATTTCCTCTACTAAAGTTCCTCATAATTTCCTTTGTTATGAACTTTCTCTTTGACCCTTTTTCTATTTATGTTCCTTTATTTCCCTTTGGTCTTGTGGTTTCGACAATTCTCCCCTTTTCTTTCTTATTTCTTTGCCATTTTCTTATATTCCACCTTTTTTATTTCCTTAGAAATGCTCCCTCCCTCTTTCCTTTGTGCTAGCCTTTTTTTTCTCTATCCCTCTTCTATTGATTTCCTCCTTCTTCTTATATAGCCCCCCCCCCAAAAAAAAAATGAAAATCATAATGCTTCTCTTCTCTAATAATCCTTCCATAATAAAATTTGATGTATTTAATTAACTATACAAACCCACCACATGTTAGTGAGCCAAGGATTCATTAAAACATACATACACTCATTTAATTAATAATGATTAAATAGTCACGTCGAGAACTAGACCTTGGCTTTAATCACCCTCCATGGTACATTTAATGAACCAGGAAATAACACAAATTGTAGGATGGATTGAGGACAAATTGAGCAAACAACAATTTCTCTACAAATTGTATGATAGGTGACCCCTGCAATAATTTGAATTGTTGGATATGGGGCAATCAAATGGCTAAGACTACATATCGACGATCTCTTCATGAGACAATGGAGGAAATACTACACTCTTGCATTAGACCCTCCAGGTGAATAAAAAAAGAGACAATGGAGGAAATACTACACTCTTGCATTAGACCCTCCAGGTGAATCCAAAAACACATCCTTGTTGTGAGGACCAACTCTGCAACTGAATATTATTCTACAATTGTTGAATGATGCACACTCTTCTTTATCAAATATATGGTCAAATTAAGCCACTTATTTTCCTTCTTCTACTCCGCACTCTAAGGATTGCACACTTTTTTTTCATCTTCACTCTCTTCCTCATTCTCGGTATCTTCTTAGACTCCTCAGTCTTGCTAATACCATCACTGCTACCATCATCAAGTGATAAAGTTCTTCCCATCAGCTCAGCTCACCATCATTCAAGTGCACAATGCCCTTCACTCCATGGGCTACTATCTCAATCTTCATTTTTTCCAATTGTTGCAATGTGGGAATATCAAGATCATGTCATTCTCTGCACTAAAATTAACCTTCCCAGTGGCCTCCTACCACATCATCAATTGCAAGCAATAACCAATCTCCCCAGCTTTCCATATCATAAAAATTTCTCCGATAGATTCATCTCCCAAACTCTCTTGCTTAAAGGAAAGATAAGAATCTGCTTTCGATTCATTTTCCTCATTTTCATCATCATATCCATCACATTCTCTTGACTCGTATCCAACAACATGCAGAAAATTTTGATCGTGAGACCGTTGACTGTAGTTTCTTATAGTTTCAATAGATTATTCGCAAGTTTAGATTCCTAAGTTGGTAGAATATATTTCATGGAAGGAGGCATGGAGAGACCTGGTTTAGCTCAGGTTCATGGCAATGCCAGAGATTTGTTGAAGGAACCGCTTATAAGCGAAAATGGCGAGGAAACTCAGTTGCTTTCCACGTCTGGAGGCGAACACAAGTCTGTTATTTATGAAATAGAGCCTTCGGATAATGTGAAGTGCACTACAGGGGTTGTATGGGAGGAAATAAAAAAGTTGTGGTGGATAGCAGGACCTATGATTGGAGTGAATCTGCTTCAGTATTGCTTGCAGTTGATCTCTGTTATGATGGTGGGGCATTTGGGAGAGCTTGCACTTTCTAGTGCTTCTGTTGCTACTTCTTTTGCAGGTGTTACCGGGTTACATGTTTTGGTATGATTTACAAAACTTTGCTACTGTTATTTACTTTGCTATCATTGGGTGTTTTACAGTATCAACTCATTTATGAGGCTTCGTTTATTCAAAAACCCAAAACAAGGGAGGATTGGACTGAACGGTTAAGTAAGCCATTCTCTGATTTTGTTGTTTTGCTCTTCCTGAGTGTAACTGTAAAACATATAAAGGTATTTATTTGGGCCTTATGTGAAATCCACCCGCAAATTCTACATATTTTTGGAAGCCCCTAACGATCTATTTTAGGAACAATTTTTCTATCTCATCTATATAATGGAGTCTATTCTATCAGGTTTCATTTCAGTTAGGTTTGCTTTGCGAAAAATGATATTTCATTTTTTTTTTCCTGATATATTAGGTTTAATATATGATTCTTAGTAGTTTAATTGTTCTAGGATTTGATTTTTTAGGGGATATTTTTTGTTTAATTTTTATTGAAATTGGTCAAAAAATTGTTGAATCTGTAGATTTGAGTGGTTAATTCTGTATAATCTTAATATCACATAGTTTTTTTAACAACATCCAAAAATATAATTTAAATAATAAAAAATTATGATTTCGTGCAAATTTATGTTACCAGATTCAGAAAAAAAAAAACTCAAAACATAAAACAATACCCATAAAACAGTTAATCAAGAGTATTTGAATGGTAACCCAATCAAAAGTTGCAGAGCACACCAATATAATCCAAAAACAAAAAGAAAGAACAATTTCTTTTGTTCAAGAGGAACTTGATTTTTTAGTGTCATTTCAGACGAACAAAACCATATATATAAAATTCTTTTTATAAAATTCTCTACAATTAGTTTTGGTTTTTATTTAATTTTGAAAACCAACATGCTGGTATTCCCTACGCACCAGGAGTCCCATTCATTCCACCTTAAAATATTCCTTTTTCCTTTTCCACCGGTGGTGCATGTGTGCACTTACAGGTATATTACTTAACTAATTATTCCTTATCTAACTATGGGTAACACCATTTAAACTAAATTTACATGGTGAAATAATAATAATATTTTTTTATTATCTAATTTTAGTTTGTTGCTTGCAATCGCTCCAAACATGTCCATGTAATCTTTGAGTGTGTTCAACAAATACATCTACATCATCGCTTCTCCTCTCCTCCAAAGGCAACTTCACTAAATCCGTCAATCCTTTGGGGCTCTTCCCATATACAATATGGAATGGGGAAATTCTTGTAGATCGGTTAACTAAGTTATTGACTGGAAACTCTAGCTTGTGGCAACATCAAATTGCATTGCCGTGGCTTGTTCCTTTAAAGATGGCTCAACAATTTCCCAAAATCCTTTTCACAACCTTAGTTTACCTATCAGTCTAGGGATGATAGGCAGAACTGTACTGCAACTTTATTTCCATTCTTTTTCAAAGAAACTTGCCAAAAATGGCTTAGAATCTTGGAGCTAGCAATCTATGCAAACTAGTAGTTTCCTTGAAAAACAAATCAACAACCTTAAATGCATAGTTAATCTGTTTGCAAATGCATAGTTAATCTGTTTGCAAGGCATGAAATGAGCCACTTTAGAGAATCTATAAACCACTACAAAAACAGTATCATTACCTAGTTGAAACTAAAACAAAATCCATGGATAAATCCTCCCAAGATGCCTTTGGAACTAGCATAGAAGTATACAAACCAATATTTTGGCTTCTTCCCTTCGCTAACTTATATATTTTGTATCTCTTGAAATATTTTCCAACATCCTATTTCAAAATCGACTTATAATATCTTTCGTCCAACCAAGCTCGATTTTTGTCTTTTCCAAAGTGTCCACTCAATCCTCCACCATGCTACTATTTAATAAACTTATCCCTCATGGATCCTTTGGAAATGCATAGTTATTTTTCCTTGATAAAAAATCCATCTTGCAAGAAGTGTTCTAGATAGATTCTTCTATCTATCAACACCGACTCCTTGCAAACCTTCCACACCTCTCCAAAATCTTCATCAAATTCATGCAAGTCCTTGATTACTTTAAATCCAACCACCTCCAGTGACATAAATACCCAAAATGAAACTCTTCTACACAATGAATCTATGACCTTATTTGTTTGGATTGTTTTTTGCTTCAACATAAATTAAAAGTTTTGCAAAAATTTTACCCACTTGTAGTGTCTAGCCTTACTCAACATTGTGTGGTTGTTAATAAAGTTCAAATATTGATGATCATTGAACAAAACATATTGTTTTGATAGTAAATACTGTTTCATTTTTTGAAATCTTGTAAAATAGTATAAAATCTTTGATCGTAAAGATAATATTTCCTCTTTTCCTCATTCAAATTTTCACTAAAGAAGGCTATTGGTTTACCTTTCTGACTTCACATTGCACTAATTGCAACTCCACTTTCATCACAATATACTTGGAACACTTTACTAAAATATGGAAGAGAGAACATTGGGCCTTCGATCACCTTCTTCTTCAAAAGTTCAATTTTTTTTTGTGAAGTTGTTATCCATTTTTAAGAACTTTTCCCTTCATGCAATCTATTAGTAGCACAAAAAGGGCACTAAAATTTCTAATGAACTTCCTGTAAAAACTAACTAAGCCACAAAAACTTCTTACCTGAGTTATGCTTCTCAGAACTAGCCATTCCATATGGGATTTCACCTTCTATGGATCTATCTTTAGTCACATCCTTGGAAATTACAAATCCCAAGTAGACAAGTTCTTCTTGTATGAAACAACATTTCTTCAAATTTACTTGTAGTTTCTATTCTTCCAACCTTTACATTACATGCTTCACATGAAGCAAGTGTTCTTGTCTTGTCTTGTTAAAGATTTAAGTATATCATCAAAATTTAAAATTACAAACTTCCCCAAGAAATCCCTCAACACCTATATCATCAATCTCATCAAAGTACTTGGAGAATTTTTCAACCCATATGGCATCACTAACCATTCATACAATCCTTCTTTTTATGAAGGTTGTCTTCCACTCATCAACCTCTTTTATTTGAATTTGGTGACATCCACCTTTTAAATCTATTTTAGAAAACTAACAAGCTCCACTTAAACAATTCATGATATCAACCATCTTGGGAAATGGAAACCTATACCTAATGGTAATTTTGTTGATGCCTCTTGAATCCATGCACATTGGGCAATCCTTCTTCAGGGTAATTATTGTAGGTATGGCACAGTGACTCAAACTTTCTTCTATCAAAATCTCTTGACAACAAATCCTCCACTTGTTTGTTCAACTCCTCATTTTCCACTAGACTCAATCTATGAGAGGCTAGATTTGAAAAACTATCTCCTAGAATAAGATCCATGTGATGGGTGATCTTTCTCAATGGAGGCAATCCAATAGGCAAGCCATCGAAAATTATCTCGTTATGCTCCTCTAGCAAGACCTTCTTTTATGGTGGAACTTCCTTTCTTGATGCATTTGCTTGCTCCCTACAAATCAATTCATAATCTCCCTTCAATTTTTAGCATCATGAAAAAACTCTTTAGAAAAGAAGAAGAGTATATAACTATTTTCCACTTCCTCCTCCTTCACAGGGAGCAAGCAATTGTAATTGCCTTCCTCTTTTAACAAAGGTATATGTATTCTCCTTCCCATTATGAACTACTTCTCTATCATACTACCATGACTACCTAGAAGCAATGGGCATGCATTCATGGGTATGATGTCACACATCACCTTGTCTTCATAGTCACCAATACTAAAATGACTTTATATTGCTTGTTCACTATAACATTTTGATCCTTTTGAAGCCAAGACACCTTCTAAGGCCAAGGATGTCTTGTAGATTTTAAGCTCAACCTTTTCACCATTTTGTTGGAGACTATATTATTAGTGTTGCCCTCATCAATGATTAACTTGAAACACATTTTGTCTACCTTGCACTTGGTTTTGAAAAGACTTCTTCTCAACCAATGCCCTTTTTCTCTTTCAACCTTAATAAGATTCTCTTCAACATAAGATCCTCCCCTTCCTCTAGCTCAAGTGGGGTTATCATTGAAACTTGATCAATATCATCACCATGTGCCATGGTTTCTCTCTACTTTGATCTCCTATCATCATCAATTGTTTCTAGACAGTCAAGAGCCCTATGCTCAATATTTTCAAATCAAAAACAATTTCCTCTTATGAAAGAGCCTCTACCACCACAACCTCTACCTCCTAAACCTCCCCTTTCTCTGAAGTCATACTTTGCTTCTTTTCCTTCCTTGTTATATTCACTCGTGGTAGTTTTTGAAGAGCTCTCTCTTCCCTTTGAAGAGATGTCACTGTCTTTTATTTCTCTTAATCTTTCCCTGATTTTATATCTCTTTTTCCTTTAAAGCATATTCATATTCTTCACCCATGGAATGCACCTTCACAAGGGCTAGTACATCTTGGATTTGGAACCTTAACGCATTAAGAAAACGATCCACTGCTTGTTCCTCATGTTCTTCCACGCCTATCCGAATATGCAATTTCAGAATTGTTTGGTGTACTCTTGCACAAACATGAACCCTTGCCTCAAGTTCTGAAATTGCTTGAACAAATGTTGCTGGAAATCTGAGGGCAAAAATTTATCCCTAAGATGTTTCAACATCTTAGGCCACAATTTAATCTTCTCTTTCCCTGCCTTCATCTCAATTTTTGTAGATTCCCCCATCAAAGTGCAGCATGGGACTTCATTTTTTCCACAGAATTTTTGAATCTACAAGGATCGCCTTCCTCAATATTATCCATATCAAAATACCTCTCCAGATCTTGTATCCAATCTATAAACAATTCTAGGTTCAACTCTCCTTCGAACTGTGAAATATATGCTTTTGCCTTAGTTCCTTGTTTGGAGATTGCCTTAATCAATTTCTACAGGGGATCTACTCCCTGAACATGTGCAGCTACATTTTCATGTTCATCCTTCGACTCATCACCTCTCCAACAGCTACATTTTCATGTTCATCCTTGGACTCATCACCTCTCAACCTAACTTCAAGAGCTTCGAATCTATGGAGTAACTCATTGTGTTCACTCTTCAATTTCCAGCCCTTGCTCTTCTCTGTCCCCATACTGGAATTCTTCTATTGGTCATCTCTTCCACTGCTCTAATACCATGACAGCGGTGCAATCAGGGGTTTCCAAAACAACAACCCACTGCACAGCCGTTAGAGTGCACAACAATATGATCCACAAACAAAAAGAAAGAAAAATCAATTTCTTTTATTCCTCAATAGTGCAAAAGAGAAATCGGAAATTTTTGTGATCATTAGAATAGAAGTACAAAGCATATATATAAAATCCATTCTCTAACATTTTTTCCCAATTTCAAAAATGAACATGGAGGTATTCCCTTACACACTAGCAGTCCCATGCATCCTACCTCCTTAAGATAACCTCTGCAACAATTATTTTCTTCCTTTGCCTCTAGTGATGCATGCGTGCACTTACAACTAGATTACTCAATTGATTATTCCTTATTTAGGAGGATAGAGTAACACTGCTTTTAGATTCTACATGCACAACTTAGATGCTCCTGCATCATGGAACGATCATTTATTAAACGCTTAGTCAAGTATCTTTTCTTAACCTTATGCTTAGCACATGGCAGCATGTTTAACAGGCTCCCGAGGTAAACTGAATAAAATTGTTTATGAATCCATTTCAATTCATTTGCTAGTTACAAGTTGTCCTTAATACAGGTTTAACTTTGTAGTTGCTTAAAAGACAAGCTTATAAGGTCCAATATTTTGCTTGTAGAATGATATGTAAGTGAATGCACTTCAATTTTCAAGCTCTGATTATACTAAACCGTAGACTAATCAGCTGTCTTTTTATTACTCGTGTGTCTATGAACAGATGGGGATGGCAAGTGCATTAGAGACACTTTGTGGGCAGGCATATGGAGCAAAGCAATATCATTTGCTTGGGATTCAATTACAGAGAGCAATTTTTGCTCTTTTTTGTGTGAGCATACCACTTGCAGTAATATGGGCATATATGGGACACATTCTTGCAGCCCTTGGGCAAGATCCTTTGATATCTTTTGAAGCAGGGAAATTTGCAAGGTGGATGATTCCTAGCTTGTTTGCTTTTGCGGCTCTTCAACCGCTTGTGAAATTTCTTCAATCACAGGGTATCGTCTTTCCAATGATGTTGAGCTCTGCAATTACTCTTTGCTTCCATTTCCCCATCTGTTGGATATTGGTGTTGAAAGTTGGATTAGGTAATAAAGGGGCTGCATTGGCAAACAGCATTTCCAATTGGCTGAATGTGGCACTTCTATCACTTTATGTTGCATTTTCCCCTGCATGCAAGAAGACATGGACATCCTTCTCAAGGGAAGCTTTGTATGATATTACAAACTTTCTTAAGCTCGCTATTCCATCTGCAGTGATGATCTGGTATGAGTTCCTTCCCTTTGGCTGTGGAGTGTAGTTGAAGTTAAAAAAAATATGCATGACTTCAATCTCTATTTCCATTTGGCTTATTCTACTTGAATGTGGTTGTTTTTTTTAAACTATCTCTTCAGTAGGAACCAGTTTATGTGTTATACTATACTCGATATTTTTCTGTTCCTAAGTTAATACTTCTACGTTTGTTGATAGCTTGCAGTACTGGTCCTTTGAAATGCTTGTTCTCCTCTCTGGTTTGTTGCCTAAGCCTGAACTTGAGATGTCAGTTCTCTCCATCTGGTAATTATGTCAGTTCTCTCAATCTGACAAAATTTACTGTACATAAAGCTAATAACAACATCTGCTTGTCCACTGCCAATAGTTACTTTATTTTGCTTTGAGCTCTCTTTTGATTCTTTGCAGCATTAGCACCATTGCACTTGCATATATGATTCCGTTTGGCCTGGGCGCTGCTGTAAGGTTGGTATAACTGATTTAGAAATGTCTCTTAGCGCAAGTTCTTTATGGATATGAAATTGTCAGTATTGAATTCTGTTCGTATTTTTCATACTAACCTTTTGCAGTGCAGTACACGAGTTTCCAATGAACTAGGAGCTGGACGCCCACGTGCTGCACGGTTATCAGTGCATGTAGGGGTTTGTATGGCAGCCATGGAGGCCCTCCTGATAGGCTCTACTTTATTTTCTGTTCGAAATGTCTGGGGCTATGTTTATAGCAATGAAGGAGAGGTAGTTGACTACATTTCAAGCATGATGCCACTGCTTGCATCCACAACAGTTATTGATGCCATCCAGGGTGTTGTAGTAGGTAGATAACCTTTCTCATAGATTTTGTCATATCTGTAAATGCTCTTGAATTGTATATATAGATAGATAGATATAGTTTGTCTCTAAAAACAAAAACATTCCTTCAGAGGTCATGTTTTCTGAAACGTCGGTGCTTCCACAGGTATTGCTAGAGGGTGTGGATGGCAAACATTGGGTGCCTATGTAAATCTTGGGGCATACTATGTGGTTGGCATTCCTATAGCTGTCATTTTGGCCTTTGTGCTGCATGTTGGTGGCAGGGTCAGTTATCCTTCTCTTCTTGATTTTGAGATACTGAATTTGTCCTTTCAATTTTAAAAGTAGAGTATGGATGATAACTTTAGTCAAATTTTCAATTCCTTTCTGATAGATAATCAAAGCCGCGCTTTCTAAGAATGGGAGTGTAAATGAAACACTAATTTTATGATGCTATTCTTACTAATTGATCAAATTTGCATTTCCCATAGCCCATAGATATAATATATTATACATCTGATGAGATCTTACCTGCCCATCAGGTCGGAAACAGTTGCTCTTCATCATTTGATAGTGACCTCTGAAATGGATGCCTAAGATTACACTTAATATTGAGAGCTAATATGTCTGGATGCTTTGTTTTTTTAGGGTTAGAAAAGCGATATAAGAACAAAGATGGTTATAAATCATCTGCTGACCCTCTAGTAACAGTCAGAGATATTAATATCCGACTCCATTAGTATATCTTTCAGAGTTATGACTTATAACAGTACTACAATAAGACCAGAACTACCAGCTACCAATATATAAATCCAGCATCATCAAGCATCTCAAAACAGATAACAGAGCTAGTAGCTACTTCAAGTAACAGTTGTAACAGAATCAACCATGTCATCAACATCAAAAGACTCATGACATCAAAAGTCCAAGTCCATGTATAGAAATTAGACAAAAAATAATCCAACCTGGGTGGCTGACTTAAAAGAGTTTAAATAGTAGAAAATCTGAAGGAGAAATTCCAATTTTAAGCATTCTTATTTACACTTGATCAAAAATCTGAATCTCATTTCCAAGCTTTATATTCTGTGTTATATATCTCCTCCCATGGGTTCTTTTTCTAGGTTCTATTGACAATCAGGGGAGGGTCCCCGATCTGGTTGAGGTTGTTTCTCCTCGAAAGTTGACTATGCAGAATGCATCGTCCCCGACATTGGCCATCATCATTGTCGTATGTTAATTAATTTTAACTTTCTACAATGTTTCATCCTAATCTCGCTTCAATTTATCTCCATGCCAAAGTATTAGAGCCATATCAAACAGCTCGTTTGAAGTGTCTTGAGGTGCGAGTCCTTGAAGAACCAAGGCGTAACGGGAGATTTTTTTAATTCATCTTCATCCACATCTTATAAATAAACCACGACTTCAAAGTTAGGGAGTTTTCTACTTTCCTATATAAATGTTCTTGGATATTTTAATGGCCGACTCACCAAAATAGATTTTTTTTATTTTAAATGCTTTAACAGAAATAAAAATACACCATTTGGATTCTTGAACTACTATGACATATGAAAGAGGTTCTACAATTAAAAAAAAAAGCCACAAATGAATACAATATCTTCGAAAACCATGTGGGAAACCAAGAATCAATGAAGGATCGTGCCTTTGTTTTCTTATATTATGGAGATTACAATATGGATTACAAAGTTGTCCAAGCTTACTGCAAAGCTATGATATAATATGGTCTTTTACAACCTTCTACAATATTCTTTGGTCTTTTTCTTGTGTTAGTATCTCTTCCACATTCTTGCTCATACTCTGGAGCAACATATGGCTAGTGAAAAGTTGAACCCTTTCTTCCACATTCTTGCTCATACTCTGGAGCAACATATGGCTAGTGAAAAGTTGAACCTTTTTCCCTCTTGCTATGTTTTTGATAGCTAGAATTAGGGTTAGGGTTTTGAAACCCTCTTGGAACCTTCATGATGCTTCTATAAATCTCCACTAGAATCACACACATTACTAATTCCCCATATTCAAATCATTGTGAGTTGACATGGTCGACAGTTGGACTGATGGGAAATATTTGGACCATTCCCTTGTTGGGGCTATAACTTTCACATATGAACTCCATTTTAGGCACACAATAGCTTGATGGAAAGATCTCAATGAGAAGAAAAATTTTCATTGAGATTCATGAAACCTACAACAATTTTCAACCATCAGCCGCAAGGCCAAAAAATGTTGTTAGGGTCCGAAAAATGTGCTAGAAGTTGATGTTTTGAAATCTAACAAAGTCAAGACCATCTTTGAGATGTTGCAAATCCTAATGCCCCCAATCTAAGGCTCAAATACATTCATATTGTGCTTATGTAGATCGATTTGGATTAGCCCTTCCCATTTTGGGAGGCTTTTGGTCTCTAAAAGCTTTAGTTTTGAAGGAAATGAGGAAACAATTCCTCCACTTTCTCTTTGGAGTATCATTTGGCCTTGGATGGTAGTTGACCCTTCAATCCCACCTTCCAAAGTTCTTGTTGACCCCTTCTAGTCATTGCTATCTTATTTTGTAGAATTGTCTCCTTTAGTAATTATGCATGTGCATCTGTCCTCGAGGTGTAGGACAGTCGGTGAGGGAGTGTGTTGTTAAGGCACTCTGTGATGTTAAAGTCATTGGTTCGAAACCTACGGGGACAAAAAATCCGACCATGTTAAGAGTTGATGTGGCTGAGGCCGGGTACGATCATAGGATGATTTTGACGGCTTAGATGCCCCTAAGTCGCGGTTTCTCAGCCACAGGCTAGTCCCACAGGTCACGAACAAACTAACAAACAAAAACAAAATTATGCATGTGCATCTGGTTTCAAATATTCAATGGAAGGTAAGACTTGGTCGTCTTCATTTTCATTAAGTATGAATGGATCATAGAGTTTCAGGTTCCTTATTTGGTATATACATACACGAGTTGGAGACTTTTTTGCACAACCACATCTAGCCAAGGGACAACTATCTCCTCCAACATGTACTAATCTCCATAATCATATTTGCCAATGATGTGGTTCTCTTGGCCTCCGCACTTGGGGGTCTAAATAGACAGTTAGATTCTCTTGTGTTGCTTTGTGACCTTCGGGAGTTGGAAATCAACCTTGGGAAAACCAAGGTGTTGATCTTCAAATCCTCAAAGAAGATCCTTTCGAGTTTCAACTTTTATTTTAGGGGGAAGAGGTTGAGATTACCACTGTGTACATATATTTGTGTGTTTTGTTTTTAGTGCCTACATTTGGTCTAAGGAAAGCTCTTGAACCCCAGGTATATAAGGGGTATATTTCCCTTACTTTCATAAAGAGATAGAACTTGTAGCTCCATGTTCAGGACATCTCATCCAAACAAGATCTCATGGACTCCATCATTAGACCCATAGTTCTATACGATTCAGAAGTTTGGGGAGAAATACTTCTTGAGTTAGATTGGGCTTGATTTGAGAGATTTCAAACCCTCTCACTTTACTGCATCATGAGATGCAAGAGGACGGTCCACAACCCATCATTCAGGTATAGTTTGAGGCACACGGCTTCTAGATTTGGATCATTTTTAGACTAGTATAGTTGTTGCATCATCTCTTAAGATTCTCTAACTCAACGGTCGGTAGGGAGTGGTACCCTTATCTTTCTTAACGGTTTTC
>JZKD02S2372646.1:19171-30185 GCA_000966675.3 Picea glauca
ATGGAAATTACTTTGCCCATTCACTTGAAGATCCCAGTGTACCATATTTTGTAGCAATTCTCCTCCGACTAGGATGCAATTCAAGGAAGAATTAACCAATTGATAGAGCTTGATGAAAGTATAAGGAAGGTCTTGTATTACTTCGCAAAGAATAAAAAAAAGATTAAAGTGAAATTCTATAAAGAGGATCACCCAAGGACTTTTCAATAAGGAGATCTTGCCTAATATGGAATAAAAGAAATGAAAATTTAGGAAAGCATGGCAAGTTCTACAATTTGTGGTTGGGTCCATACAAAATTGAGAATGTTTTTGGTGAAAATTATTTCTACCTTAGTCACTTGGATGGTGATAAACTATTATTCCCATAAGTTAGCTTAGGATGAATAAGTTCTTTAGCATGGGCATTAGATTTAATTTTCATGCATTTCATTTTTCCTTCATGCATTAGAATTGTGTTTTCATGAATGTGGTTAGTGTTATCATTGTCATGTAATCTCCTTTAATAATGATCTACCTAAACGATATCCATGTGTTTTCCTTCTTTCATTTTATGTTATATGGGAAGGGACAAGGAACCTCTATATTTTTCCATCTCTGAGATCTAATATATATTTTGTGAGGTTGTTACGACTTATCAAGTTTTCATATTCTAGAAATCTCATGCACTCTGACATAGAGTACATGTCACCGAGTTGGAGCTAGTGGTTAGCTCTCATATTTGCAATATTAGGGTAGCCACATTTTCTTTGATGGATTGTCCCAACATCTAAGTTGATCCCATACACATTTTTTTATGATGTTTGAGCCCAGTGTTCCATGATCAGTTGTGCCCTCACAAGGACCCTTATGACGTATCATGATGAGTCAAAATTTGTGACGATGTACCATTTGTATTTTCACTAGACTATGCTTAGTGATTTATGTAAAGTTCATTTTTATTTTTACTTAGGTGGTTTCTCTAGAATCTTTTGGTTGGTCATGAACCGTCCTTCTAGATTCCATTTCAAGGCTATTTTTGCCCTTATGGATCATTATAACCATATTATAGAGATCATTTATGGTTGAGGTGGGTGTGTGGGGTCATGGGATGGGTCTATTGGGACACATGCATTAGAGTTACCCTAGGTTTTTTTACTTTACCCTTTGTAAAAGTTGTGCTATGTTTTATACCTAGAAGCACACTTCCCCTTTAGCCTAATCATGGATCTATGTATGTATGTCACATTTTTTCCTAGGTGATTATTTTCCTAGCACTTGGGGTTATTTGATATGTAATTGGCACTTGTGATCATCTGAAACACCTTCATGTGGATCATTCTCCCCCTTCTATATATTTTTATGCACTTGGACGATGGAGCGCCTCCCCCCATTGAGTGCCTAGCCTTGTTGAGAGATACTTTTCATGCATGATGAACTATGAGAGAATGAAACATCATCCCCATTGGAGCGCTCCACCATTTGGCACATATTTGGAGGCATACATCACCCTTTTGAGGAGTTGCTTACCTTTTTCATGAGGTCATTGGCATCTTGCTTGGATGTTGAGCTTGTTTGAGGAGGGTTTGACCCCTCATTTCTTAGATGTGGCCCTTGGAATGCTTTGAGGAGTTAGTTTCACCTTGGAGACCTCACCTTGGATCATTGGAGCACTTTAGGAGGAGTTGTCCACCTTCTTGGAGCCACTTGTGCCACACATGGCACCTTGGACATCTTGTGTGCCTAGTTGTTTCATGTTTTTAGGGGAGGTCCTCACTTGAGGGAGGTTGTTAAACTTCATTCCTTTCTTAGAGGACAGATTTTGAAGCTTTGACCTAGCCTACTCCCCAATTTTAAGGAGATTTCCTCCCTCCATGGAGATTATTGTATATGTGGCATACCCACTTCACATTTTCTATGTACTGTTGATCTTATCATCCTTACGTAGTTAGATGATAATGATTTTTTATGATATGCTAGGCTAGATCTATGGTTTCAACCTAGGATAATATTATTTTATTAAGAGGGTTGTTGAGCCTAAAATTGTATATAAGAGGATCCCTTCCTTGGTTATTTTGTTGTTGGAATATTTGAGAGAGCATTTGTTGAATATCAATAATTAAGGCATTTTAAGGTTCAATTGAAGGATTTCTTTCATGTGTGGATTAATATTTTGTTTATTCAATCTTGAAGTGGTGTGGATCATTTTACATTGCAAAGGCTAGCAACCAGATCCATTTGAAAAGTACATCTACTACTTGGAAGGAGTCTAGAGTGGTAACACCTCTTTTCTCCTTTTTATTTTATTTTGGGGTGTAATAATTTGCACGATATATCTTAGGAATACTTGCAAACTTGTTGATTCCAATTCTAGGGTGAAATCAAATGACTAGTTGAAGGAGCATCCTTTAGGATCCCTTCCTTGTGAAATTTCTGCATTCATTTCTAGCAATATTAGGGTGGATAGAGTGAGTTTCCGTGCCTCATTTCCAGACGTAATTACATAAGAAAATAATCCCTTTAAGACATTTTCTTAACCCCATTAGCCCTAGGATATATTTGACACTAGTTGCTCCCTTCAACCACCATATAAAAATTCTAAAAAAATCTTTTGTTTTCTTTGTTTACTGGAATCTAACATAAATTTCTGAATATCTTTCATTATATTTTAATTCAAGTCTAGTCTTTTTACATACCTAAAAATCGTTTCCTGGACTTGTTTCATTTGAATCGCAATTCTGGAATTTGTTCAAGTTTCTTTTATAAAATTCTAATTGTGATTATCCCTAAGTCGTACTTCAATTTAATATTATTTACTTGGGTTATTAGCTAATTAAGAAAATCTGGAATTTACATTTTCATATTAAAAGTCAGATTTGCAAGTTAACCTATAAAGCTTCATTTCATATCAATTACATAGGTTTAACAAGTGGTTTTCACCACTTATTGAAATTTGGAAATTTCCCTATATAATATCAAAAAACCAGATTTGTTTCATAGATCCATACAATTATAAATTGGTTTATCTAAGTTGGATCTAGTTGATGTATTATAAATGTTGGAATTGAGTTTTATGAAGCATGACATCTAAATATATTTTTAAGTGTTGAATCCTTTTACTTTCCATGGTTTATCTTATATTGGATTTAGTCGATTTGTATTTCATAAAGTAAATATTTGCATCATATAGTTATCACTATTAAGATTTACTTTCTATGTCTTGGGCTCTCAAATAACTAAATCTTCTAGACTTATTCATATTTATCACATACTTCAGGGATGCCCCCCTTGGCCTTAAGAGAGCTAGCCAAAAGTGAAGAGGAGAATTGTACTAAGGTGATAGTGGTGCTTCTTTTAAAGTTATCTCAAGGTTGCATACATGGATTGAGGTTTTTTCCACTTAGATGTGAGTTGAAGAGGTAACACAAGGAAACAATGAAACATACCTAACCTTCTTTCTAAGTGCCAAACACATCATTGACAACTATAAAATGGATTTTTTATGGGAAATGCACTATCTATAGCTTGTGATGTGCTATGCATTAGTACTGGAGAAGAGATCATGGTGCTTGCTAGCTAGAAAAATTGCAGACAACTTTGAACCCACAACAAACAATAATTAACAATGGAGAATACTCACCTATATCAAGAGAGTTGAAGAGAGCTTTCCTGGGGAAAATTAGAGGTAACGAATGAAGGAAACTATTGGCCATTTCCTTTACGAGAGAAATGCCCATCATGCAAATAGCTAGACTGAGCATTGTATTTAAAAACTTCATTGTTGAGAAATGAAAGAGAGAGGAAAATAAAATTGTTGGGGAGGGAAGCCAAAGGAAAAATTGTTGGGGTTAAAGGTCAAGAAGCACTTGGGGGTGGGAAATTTGCATTAGGAGGGGAAATTACTCACTTGGGAGGTAAAGGAGGAAATGTTGGGGTTGGAGGTCAAGAAGCACCTCCAGGTTGTCAATTCATCAAAAATAGAAACTCCACAACCCAAAATATTACTTCTTTCACATAAGAGGTCAATGATGCAAATCATCGGCCTAGGAAGGTTGTTTACCTTCGAGGTTAGAAATGTAGCCTTCCTTGGGAAAATTGTTGGCTGGGGGTTCTTGTTGGCCTTTGAGGCTAGTGATTTAGGCTTCCTTGGGAAAATCGATAGCCTAGGGTTCTTGTTGGCTTCTAATTTTAGTAATGTAGCTTTGCATGTAGAAAACATCAACTAAAATCCTATGCAATTGCATTTCAACACTTAAACACCTTTAATTAGACAAAATAACTATAGATCAAATATTTTTCAGGTAGATCACTAAGCTTAGAATGTTATTGAGATTCACATGCTTCATTTGGATTGCTTGCTTCGAAGGTGAGTGACCTCCTAATTCACGTGGTGTTGCATGTCATCCCCAACACTCATGCTAATAATAGTGAGGTAATTATGGTAAGTAAAGTCATTAACTTATAAAAACTCATTGAGCCTTATGCATGATGCTGAAAATAGTAAATAATATAACTTGACGATTGTCAAAATCAATTGAATTTAACACTAGTTTGTTGTAATTGGTCAATAGACACCCTTAGGAGACACCCTTTCTTGTGGATTCCTAGCCCCACCTCGAGGGTGACTTGTTGTTGAGATTTGGAGAAAAATGTCTATGGTTAGGTGGAATGTCCATCCTCTGCAGCTGGTTACACATTTGATTTAAAAGATGAGTGTTTTACCTTTGTTTAGTGTTTTTATTTATGGGTTTATTTAATTGTGCATAAACTCTGTGTTTTTGAGACATGCTAGTATGTGTATGTTTAATTAGTTGCATTCATGTCTTTAAGTTATTGTTGTTAAAAATATGGGCATTTTTAGCATGATGTGTTGTATTTAAATGAATGGTATCATAATTTTTTATGGGTTTAGTAATTGGGGACACTACATATATTTTTGTTTTCAATTAGTACATCTTTGATTTCAATCAATTTTGTTTTTAGTATAGTAAGCCTTAGAGGGGGTGTTAGAATATAAGGCTTACTTGTGTAATAAAGTCATTTTAGTGAATTAAGATAGAAAAAGGTTAGGGTTTCAAATATTATTAGCTTTTAGGATTTTGGACAAATAACACCTCTCGAACTCTTTATAAGAGAGGTGAATCTCATTATAATAAATGCACCAATTATTCATAATATCGATGAGTGCAATTGAATAAATCTCTCTCATGTGCTTGGTAATGTGACCCTATCTACGGTTTATGCATTTAATGATCTAACTTATTTCTTGTTACACATTCAAGGACTCTTCAACTCATAAAATCATTTGTGAATTCATAATCATCCAAAATATCAACATCATAAAAAAGAATGAGTCACAAAAGAAGCAAAGATTAATTCACGAGGCATAGAAAACAATTTTAGGGGGGACCCCAAATCATAAAATTTGGGGTTAGTTGAGGGCCTCAACAAGTCCTTGTTACCTTTCCTAATTAAGGTGTAACCAAACTCCATCTCCTACGTGTAAGGTATTCTTAATTGTGTGTTGATAATATTTGGCCTTGTATTTATCTTGAGACTTCTTAAGTTTATATTGAACATATAGTTGTATTTTCCTTATCCTGTCTATATATGTTTCTTCCTTTAGTGCATCACTTGAGGTTGTTTCCCCTTGTTTAAGATGTCCATATACAATATCATATGGTGATGGTGGAAAACATCTGAAACAAATTTCAAAAGGGGGCTTACTAGTGGAAGTGTGGATATATCTATTATAAAAATGTTTTATCAGTGTGAAAACCAAATTATCATCCCAAGTCCTTGGAGGATTTTGATTGTAAGCTCTCAAAAGCTAAACCAAAGTCCTATTCACTATTTCTGTCTTCCCATCCATCTTTGGGTGAAAGGCAGTGGATCTTTTCAATTTACTATCCAACTTCTCTCACACTATATTCCAAAATACACCAAGGAATCTAGTATTTCTATAAAAAAATGATGCTAATTGGAATCCCAAAGTGCATCCAACCCTTTTCAAAAAACAATCTTGCGACTTCTTATTCATTGTTGGTCTTCTTACAAGCCATCAAAACACACATCTCATTGAATATGTCTACTACCAAATATAGGTAGTGATTCCCTCTTTTTCTCTTTGATGACCTGCAAACAAAGTCCATGAATATGATTTCACGTGGCTTAATAGGGACTAGAAGTTAACTATGTAGTCCTTTCTTTATATTACTAGGCTAGTTGGTACAACATAAAATACAATCTTTGATAAATCTAGCTATATCTTTTGGCATATTTGGCCAATAAACATGTCTCTGATGTTAGCCACAATCTTCTAAACACCAAAATGAGTAGCAACCTTGAATGTGTGAGCCTCCCTTATCAATTGTACTCTTTATTCCTTTAGTACACAAAGATTCCCCATATTTTAGAATAATGTATCTTGGAGATGGTAATCAACATCTGTTTGTTGTTGTCTTTGCATCTATTAATACACCCTATTGAATTTCTCATCTTTCACATACTATTGTCTATATGATTCTTGGGTGAATGGTTCCATGTGTTAATGACTTCTAGAGTTGTGATTTTTTGTGTTGTTGGTCTAAATAGAAAACCAATGAACTTCTTGGTAGTTCCCTTCTTATATTTAGTCATTAGATGAAATTATTGCAAAAATCCCATCCATTTATATAATGTCTTGTTTGTTGAAGCTTCTTCTGGGCCTATAAGTATTGTAGAGGTTGGTGATCAATATGGATAGTGGTCTCCCTACCTAATCGATAATGCTTCCATTTCTTCACTATTTGAACCAAGGCATTGATTTCCTTGTCATATGTAAGGTAGTTCCATGGAATATCTTTGAATGATAGCAGATTGGTCCCCCACCCCCCCCGACATTAATACCGCTCCCATAACATACCCACTAGTATCATTTTCTATTTCAAAATACTTTTGAGTTAAGTAATGTTAGTACCAAGGCTTGGTTAATCTTCTACTTTGGTTCTTTAAAGGATTTTTTTTTATTCTTACCCCACTAGAAACTATTACCATTGGTTGTTATAGCATGAAGTGGTGCTACCACAACTAAGAATTATGTTATGAAATTTCTTAAATATTGAGTAGCTCCCACAAAACTTCTAACTTTTGTAACATTACTAGGAGTGGGCCATTTAAGGATGAAATCTATCTTTGTAGGATTAATCTTCAACTCACCCATGCCAATCACATAACCCAAAAACACCAAAACCTGCTTAGCAAACTCATAATTATTTATGTTTGCTAGAAATTGATTTTTCCTTAGTGTCTCTAACACTTGCTTCATATGTAACACATGCTCCTCCAAGTAGAACTAAACATCAAAATGTCCTCCAAGAAAACTATGAANCAATAGACACCCTTAGGAGACACCCTTTCTTGTGGATTCCTAGCCCCACCTCGAGGGTGACTTGTTGTTGAGATTTGGAGAAAAATGTCTATGGTTAGGTGGAATGTCCATCCTCTGCAGCTGGTTACACATTTGATTTAAAAGATGAGTGTTTTACCTTTGTTTAGTGTTTTTATTTATGGGTTTATTTAATTGTGCATAAACTCTGTGTTTTTGAGACATGCTAGTATGTGTATGTTTAATTAGTTGCATTCATGTCTTTAAGTTATTGTTGTTAAAAATATGGGCATTTTTAGCATGATGTGTTGTATTTAAATGAATGGTATCATAATTTTTTATGGGTTTAGTAATTGGGGACACTACATATATTTTTGTTTTCAATTAGTACATCTTTGATTTCAATCAATTTTGTTTTTAGTATAGTAAGCCTTAGAGGGGGTGTTAGAATATAAGGCTTACTTGTGTAATAAAGTCATTTTAGTGAATTAAGATAGAAAAAGGTTAGGGTTTCAAATATTATTAGCTTTTAGGATTTTGGACAAATAACACCTCTCGAACTCTTTATAAGAGAGGTGAATCTCATTATAATAAATGCACCAATTATTCATAATATCGATGAGTGCAATTGAATAAATCTCTCTCATGTGCTTGGTAATGTGACCCTATCTACGGTTTATGCATTTAATGATCTAACTTATTTCTTGTTACACATTCAAGGACTCTTCAACTCATAAAATCATTTGTGAATTCATAATCATCCAAAATATCAACATCATAAAAAAGAATGAGTCATAAAAGAAGCAAAGATTAATTCACGAGGCATAGAAAACAATTTAAGGGGGGACCCCGAATCATAAAATTTGGGGTTAGTTGAGGGCCTCAACAAGTCCTTGTTACCTTTCCTAATTAAGGTGTAACCAAACTCCATCTCCTACTTGTAAGGTATTCTTAATTGTGTGTTGACAATATTTGGCCTTGTATTTATCTTGAGACTTCTTAAGTTTATATTGAACATATAGTTGTATTTTCCTTATCCTCTCTATATATGTTTCTTCCTTTAGTGCATCACTTGAGGTTGTTTCCCCTTGTTTAAGATGTTCATATACAATATCATATGGTGATGGTGGAAAACATCTGAAACAAATTTCAAAAGGGGGCTTACTAGCGGAAGTGTGGATATATCTATTATAAAAATGTTTTATTAGTGTGAAAACCAAATTATCATCCCAAGTCCTTGGAGGATTTTGATTGTAAGCTCTCAAAAGCTAAACCAAAGTCCTATTCACTACTTCTGTCTTCCCATCCTTCTTCGGGTGAAAGGAAGTGGATCTTTTCAATTTACTATCCAACTTCTCTCACACTATATTCCAAAATACACCAAGGAATCTAGTATTTCTATAAAAAAAATGATGCTAATTGGAATCCCAAAGTGCATCCAACCCTTTTCAAAAAACAAGCTTGCGACTTCTTATTCATTGTTGGTCTTCTTACAAGCCATCAAAACACACATCTCATTGAATATGTCTACTACCAAATATAGGTAGTGATTCCCTCTTTTTCTCTTTGATGACCTGCAAACAAAGTCCATGAATATGATTTCACGTGGCTTAATAGGGACTAGAAGTTAACTATGTAGTCCTTTCTTTATATTACTAGGCTAGTTGGTACAACATAAAATACAATCTTTGATAAATCTAGCTATATCTTTTGGCATATTTGGCCAATAAACATGTCTCTGATGTTAGCCACAATCTTCTAAACACCAAAATGAGTAGCAACCTTGAATGTGTGAGCCTCCCTTATCAATTGTACTCTTTATTCCTTTAGTACACAAAGATTCCCCATATTTTAGAATAATGTATCTTGGAGATGGTAATCAACATCTGTTTGTTGTTGTCTTTGCATCTATTAATACACCCTATTGAATTTCTCATCTTTCACATACTATTGTCTATATGATTCTTGGGTGAATGGTTCCATGTGTTAATGACTTCTAGAGTTGTGATTTTTTGTGTTGTTGGTCTAAATAGAAAACCAATGAACTTCTTGGTAGTTCCCTTCTTATATTTAGTCATTAGATGAAATTATTGCAAAAATCCCATCCATTTATATAATGTCTTGTTTGTTGAAGCTTCTTCTGGGCCTATAAGTATTGTAGAGGTTGGTGATCAATATGGATAGTGGTCTCCCTACCTAATCGATAATGCTTCCATTTCTTCACTATTTGAACCAAGGCATTGATTTCCTTGTCATATGTAAGGTAGTTCCATGGAATATCTTTGAATGATAGCAGATTGGTCCCCCACCCCCCCCGACATTAATACCGCTCCCATAACATACCCACTAGTATCATTTTCTATTTCAAAATACTTTTGAGTTAAGTAATGTTAGTACCAAGGCTTGGTTAATCTTCTACTTTGGTTCTTTAAAGGATTTTTTTTTATTCTTACCCCACTAGAAACTATTACCATTGGTTGTTATAGCATGAAGTGGTGCTACCACAACTAAGAATTATGTTATGAAATTTCTTAAATATTGAGTAGCTCCCACAAAACTTCTAACTTTTGTAACATTACTAGGAGTGGGCCATTTAAGGATGAAATCTATCTTTGTAGGATTAATCTTCAACTCACCCATGCCAATCACATAACCCAAAAACACCAAAACCTGCTTAGCAAACTCATAATTATTTATGTTTGCTAGAAATTGATTTTTCCTTAGTGTCTCTAACACTTGCTTCATATGTAACACATGCTCCTCCAAGTAGAACTAAACATCAAAATGTCCTCCAAGAAAACTATGAANTTCTCACAATTGATCATCGACAAATGACCCTCCATGCTCTTTAAATAGAGATCATGGACCAATCGGGTGTTAAGCCACAGATCAATGGTCGTTAAGATCGAGAAGAGTATGAACCTTTAGATCACTCTATGTTGGGAACATATCGTGACCGTCGGATTTCCTAACTACAAATGCATACTAATGCATACTAAATAAACACACTAGAAAACACACTTTTACCTAACGACACAATACACCAAGTAGATCTTACTAACTCCTAAGTGTCTAAATATCCTAACATCCCCCCTTAAGAACAACTTGGGATATGATTGAAGGATTTACAATAGTGACACAATAGGAGAATGAAGGAGGCATTAGAACCTATCCCCTCTTAATGAAAACTTCCTGAACTCCTAACATAGATCGAAGTATAGGGTGGCATCAACTTCAGGAGAAGTACAGGTGGCATAAAGCTTGACTTCAGACTGGAAGGGAGAAGGGGTTGGTTTACAATCGTCCATGTGAAAGCGACAAAGAAGGTCACTGTTGGCAAATTTAGTGGATAGAATGCAGTGATGGTTGTTGTCATTAATGGCAACAGTAGAGACAGCAGGATAAGAAGGATAAAACCCCGTGGGGATCTGGAAGTAAAAGCCCAGAAGGAACAGCCTTGAAGAAAACGTGCGCAGCAAGAGCTTACAGAGGAAAAAGGAAGAAGAGTCAGTGACCGTAGGATCTCATACAAATTTTCCGAAAGAACGAGGGTCGTCAGATATGTAAAAGTTGCGAGAGAGATAACCCAAAGGAGCAAATCGGGGATCGGGACTTTGAAATGTCATGTTCGCTCGACAATGAAAACCCCGAAATCGCGAGACGCGATTTCGC
>JZKD02S2372657.1:0-30185 GCA_000966675.3 Picea glauca
CAACCAAGAATATATGAGAGATAATAAAACTTTACATTAAATCATGACCATCAACCAACCATCACATAGAACCTGATAATGATTCTTGAGACTTCTTCAATTTATGAAATTATTCAATTCTTGGAATAATCTGATCCTATAGATAATATTTCTCAATTTATTCTCTGAAACTTCTCAGAGTTTCACTCCTTGAATCCTCCCCAAAAAGAAGTTATAGAAAGAATGGTCGACTTTATTCAATTCTGGTTTATTCAGGAGAGAGAACTTGTACAAAATGTCCCACGCTCAATATTTAACATTAGATTATGAAACTTGTACACAAGAAACTAAAGTCTGTATTCTTTCCAATGAAATTTTTCCCATTTCATTTGGATGCTCTATGAATAAGTTGTGATTGTTTTACCCGGAACACCTATTTAATGACTAGCTTCAGGACTGGTCAAAAACCCTATCTTCCACAGAGTGTATCTCCATAATTATATCGAATAAAGAGATGAAACTTTTACCACAGGTACCTTGATATGTCTTCTCAATACCATATCAATTTCACCATTTGAATTGTTCTAGAAAAAAATTTATAGTGAAAATGGTAAGATCACCTGAAAATAACATACCTTAGAACACATCACCAAAAGACTTCATCCTCCCTTGAAATCTGGCCTTCTTTTCTTCTGATTTCCTCTGAAACTTGACTTGTATATAAAATAAATGTATAATGATATTTATTTATACCATTTATGTCACTTCCTTTTAACATTAGGTCTGACTTGATACTTTCTTATTTTGTAATTCTTTTCTTTAATGATCTTCAGGGCCTACATGTACTTCCTTCTTCAATTCACTTTGTCATCTTCAAAAATTATTTCTCCTCAACCATGAGGAACCATGTGACGTGCCACATACCACTAGAAACAACATGATGTATACTATCCATCCATGGGTGTTTTATCTACATGTGCATTTTCCTTCATGTTCAAATACCTTCATGAATATTGCGGTCCAAAACCAATGACTAGGGTTGACATCAATGACAACAACCAATCTTCCAACAATTATCGTACCAAGGATTTTCTTTGCAGCACCCAAATCCTTCATAAAAAATGAATTAGATAATTTATTCTTGATCACATTTATATCATGCATATTAGACCCTGCAACAAGCATGTCATCTACATACAATATCAAGATAATATAACTTCCATTTTCTACCCTTTTAAAATAAACACAGTGACCGGAAAGACATCTACTATAACCTTGCTTTGTCATAAACCTTTTAAATTTCAAATTCCACTGCCTTGGAGCTTGCTTTAGGCCATACAATATCTTCTTCAACCTGCACACCAAATTCTCCTTCCCTTTGACCTCATACCCCTTTGGTTGTTGTATATAAATCTCTTCCTCCAAATCCCCATGGAGAAAAGTTGTTTTTACATCTAACTGTTCAAGATGCAAATATTCTACTGCTACAAGACTTAAAATAGTCCTAATTGAATTCATTTTAACAATAGGAAAAAATATTTCATCAAAATATATACCTTTATTTTGTGAAAACCCCTTTACAACAAGTCTAGATTTGTACCGCTTTTTTCCTCCATATTCTTCCTTCAACATGTAAACCCATTTATTATGCAATTCTCTTTTTCCTACAGGAAACTGAACCAAGTCCTAAGTTTGGTTATTTACCAAATAATCCATTTCCTCTTTCATGACTTTCTCCCACTTCTTTTTAGTGTCTACCAACATTGCCTCTTCATAACATTTTGGTTCACCAGAATCAGCCAACAATAAATAATACAATGAAGAAGAGTATCGTTAAGGGGTTGTACTTAACTTGGTAGATATTCTAACAACACTGGCAGGAGTTTGAGGTACCTGTTGCTCCTGTTGTTGTAAATTTTGATTTTCTCATACCTTTGGAATTTCTTTTTCAGTGATCTCATCAAGCACTGTGTATTCTGGTTTTTCTTTTTCCTGTTTCTTTCCTTGCAACTGATCTTTGTACATGACCTTCTTATTTAATATGACATCTCTACTTATAATGATTTTTTGATTTTCATAATCCCATAAGCGATAACCAAAATCATTAACACCATATCCAATAAATATACACTTCTTGGATTTTTCCTCAAGCTTTGTTCTATTTTCTTTATTAATATGGACAAATGTTTCACAACCGAAAGTATTCAAAAAAGAATAGTTTACCTTTTTACCTCTCCATGCCTCCTCTGGAATTCCACCATCCAAAGAGCTTGAAGGTCCTCTGTTTATTAAGTAAACAAGAATATCTACAACATCTTCCCAAAAATGTAAGGGAAACCCAACATGCAATCTCATACTCCTTGCATGCTCCATGATTGTCCTATTCATCCTTTCTGACACACCATTTTCTTGTGGTGTTCCTAGAATTGTCTTCTCTCTACGAATCCCATGGTATGAACAGTAATCATCAAACTAATTGCTGCAATATTCACCTTCATTGTCTTATCTAANATTTTTGTCGAATGCAATAAACCCAAGTTTTTCTAGTTGCATCATCAATAAAAGTAACATAATAATGAGATCCACCAAGAGATGATACCTAATTTGGTATGCATACATCTATATTCACAATCTCTAACCTTTCACTCTTCTTTTCTTTTCCTACTCTGAGAAATATGACTCTCTTATGCTTTCCATAAACAAAATGCTCACAGAAATCCAAATCAATTTGTTTAAGATATGGAAACAAATTTCTTTTGTGAAGTATTTGCATCCCCTTCTCACTCATGTGTCCAAGCCTATGATTCCACAATTTTGTATCCACTCATGTAAAAGATAAAGAGATAGAAGAATCAATATTACCAGTACATAAATACAATGTACTTACCTTCTCTCCTTTTTCTATCACCAGTGATCCTTTGGTGAACTTCCATGCCTTATATGTAAATATAGATATACAACCTTCACTTTCCAACGGCCCTGTTGAAATTATATTTTTCCTTAGATATGGAATATGTCTTACCTCTTTCAATAACCATTGGTTTCCATTCCTTTTCTTTATTTTTACCTTTCCCATTACAACAATTTTACATGGTGCATCATCACCCAAATGAACCTGTCCAAAATCACCTTGAACATAATCTAGAAAAAATTTCCTGTGGGGTGTGGCATGAAATGAAGCCCTTGAATATACTACCCAAGACTCTGAAATATTATCTATAGAAAGAATCAAAGCATCTTGTAACACATCACCTGTTACATTTTCTTCCTGATTTTTCTCCTGCTATCCATCTCTTTGTTTCTTTGGAGCTCTGCAGTCTTTCTTCAAATGTTGTTTCTTCCCACAATTCCAACACTCTATATTTCCCAGTCTGGATTTGGATCTTCCCTTCCTAGAATTATTGTGGTTACCTAAGCCCTTTTCTCTATAATTTTTTCTTCCCATGTTCTCCATGTTTAATGCATTACCTAATGTCTCACCTGTGATTTTCGTCGCATTTCCTCGCTAAATATAACAACAACAACATCATCAAATTTTAAAGTGTTTGAACCAGAGACAGAGTTACTTACAGCCATGACCAAGTCATTCTGACTTTTTGTAAATGAGCACAATATTAGAAGAGCCTTGAACTCATCATCAAGGTCCACTTTTACAGAACTTAGCTAATTAGTAATTGTATTAAATTCATTTAAATGATCCGTGACAGACCCATCTTCATATTAAATAATATCTTCATTAGAAATACCTTCTTGGACGTCGAGGGTTTTTTATAGAGTTTAGCTAATGCATCCATCAACTCCTTTTTTGTCTTTTCTTTCAAAATATTGAAAGCCACCAGTGTTTCGAAGCTCAATCGTATCGTTCCTAGTGCCTTTCTGTCAATAACCTTTGATTATTCCTCCTTCATGGTCGTCGACATCTTTGCTATTCCACCAAATGGTAGGAATGGATCCTTCTAATATAAATAATATTCCATCTGCATCTTCCATAACTGGTAGTTTTGTCCATTAAATTTCTCGACCCTAAAATTTCCATCTTCCACCATTTCTCCCACTCGAACCAGGAACCCTCTTTTTCTGCGAGTTACCTTTCACTTTGATAACAGTTGTTAGAAAAATAGTATCGTAGAGCAATACAATAAAAAAAAATGTGGAAATAAAACACATAAGATACACAATACAATAGAGACATAGATATACATGGTTCACCTAGTGTGGGCTATGTCCACTAGAGAAATTTCCAGTTCCTTCCTTTTATTATCTAACAAATGAAGGGATACAACCTACAACATACCCGTTGTAACTTCCTCTTATTTCTCTCACAATATCCTCTCTCAGAATACAATATTCATAATTATGCATAGCGGCAACACATTTCCCTCATAAAAGAGGGTTTCCTTCTAGGGAAAAAAACCCTAACATAACTTCTACCGTCAGATCTATGATCGTATAATGAACACTCCAAATTTACTATCAAATTATAATATACATTTACAAGGCAATTTTTCCTTCGGGGGCTTCACCCCCTAACCCCCGTTGGGGGCCCACTTTCCCCCAGACCTCGAAGGGGGGGGAATACCCCCCTGCAACCCCCCCTAAGTGGAGGGGTGTATAGTATTCCAGGTTGTACAATATTCATGTGGTATAAACACGACCAAAAACAAAGACTTATGAAACTTGAAGATAATCAGGCCCCACAACCAACAAATAAGACATTGGAGATGATTTCGGCTAGTTGCATGCAACGTTTGGGACACCTTAATTGGGTGAATGTGCAGAGATCTTGGGGTGACCTACTTGGACGAGTCCTATAAAGGATTTATGAATAATTGGATGCATTGATGGAGGTGGCTTGAGGAATCTTCCTACATATTTGATGAGGCACATTGGATAGGTCGTTGTAGTGAAGTAGGTAGTGAATTATGTATGTGCCAAGGTTTTTAGAGGATGGGATATATGACTTGGTGTTTGGTGTTGTATCCATATTTGTTGATTCATTCGATGACTTTACAATCACAATGACAATGCCAAATTTTGGATGCTTGCAATAGGTGCAAGGAATTTTTGTTCTAGGAGATGGATGGAGTTAGTAGAGAAGTCAACCAAGAATTGTTGGTAGTCAACCTGAATGGGTAGAATGAAAACAAAGTGACTTGTGTGGTGTTCACTCACCTTTGGTATGTTACATTGGATGAGGTAGAGAACACCTTGGTGACTTGCAGATGATTGTGCAATGACTAAGAGATTCATGAGGGTCATTGGTTGAGCTTGGCAGAGTATTGGTTTGAACATGCCTAAGGCATTGAAGTTCTTTGAGTTGAATTATTCTACTTGGAGCACTTTGGAAAATTCATTGGACATTTGAGGACTGTGAGTGTGTTGTCCACACTCAGTGAAAATGTTGAGCTTTGGAGAGGTGAGTTGACAAAAGGAAGCGAGTTGAGGAATTTCCTTCATTTAGAGGATTATCCAAACAGGTAGACTGAAACATGAAGAGATTACCTGGACATGAGTGTTTATATTGATTTGGGTAGCACAGTTGATGATGAAGGCTAACCAATCCAAGGCATGGAGAGGTAGATGCAAAAACATGGTCGAGTGATGAAGTAATGATGTAAAGGCAGTATGGATGTGTATTTATTGGTGCAAAGATTGGATAACTATGCCATGAGGTGGATAGTTGAGTCAAGTTTCCATAGACGAATTTTTTTTTGGGTGAATCCATAGTACAACAAGGTGAGGGAGACCTTACCTTGGTAAGAGATTGTTGTAAAAATGGTTTGAATTGCGAAAGGAAGTCAAAGTATGTATGAAGTGGTAGGTTTACACTGCAACACTTAGATATTGTGGATGATCTTCTTAACGAAGATCAAATGATGGAAGAAATAGTAAGGCGAGGGTGGACACTTTCCTTAGTCTTTGGAGTTGGATGGAGTGACACAGATGCAACAAAAAATACTAAGTTATGGCATGATGAAGTGCATTCTCATGAGTTGGGTATGACGATTGGACTAGCTACCCAATTAGTCCAAGGCATGGGAGATTTAGTGTGTAGAGACATGACATATTTGGTTGAAGTATTGGAACAACAACAAGATCATAGGAGTTCAACACAGGAAATTTTTTGAAGTGAAGTGGGAGGTACTCAGTCGTAGTAGGAAACCAAAATAACAGTGGAACCAAATAACAACAAGGAACCAACATCATTGCATATTGTGTAGAGTTGGGGGAAATACAATTTGGTTTGCAGAAACTTGGGGTTTCCACTTTTGTAGTATTTGGGGTTTTCAATTGGCACGAAACTTGGTGTTTCCAATAGACTTTGTTGCGATGGGAAAACAAGTTTGGGCATAGACTTGGAGATTGCAGATTTGGTGGATGTTATCAGGGATGAAAATGACTTGAGGTGGGGGAGGATGTAAGGTATTAGTCCATAAGGGCATGGAGACCCTCGCCCAAGTCCTCAAGGAGACAAAACTTGGGGTTGTTCTAACACCCAAGTATTGTAGTAGTTGGGAAAGTGGGCACCTTGGGAATGAAAACACATTAAGGGGATTTCCCATGTATGAGGTAACTAAGAGATTGGGACATGTTGTCATGACAATCACACCAAGCATCAGGCACATTGGCCCCAAGGGGCACTATGGTTGATGAGAGAATGGGTTTGTTTGGGTGACTAGGTTCATGAAGGGGAGTGACAATTTGTTTTGGCGGCCGGGTCCATGAAGGGGCGTAATGATTCATTTAGACACATGGGTTCTTGAAGGGGTGTGAAAACCCTCAAAGGACGTGATGTTTTTTTATGGTGATCTTTGAAGTCCCTATAAGAGAAACAAAGTGCACAACCAAGGAAATCATATTTGAAGATCAAAGAGAGTAATATCAACTCTGTGATTTTGAGGAAGACTTTGAAAAAGAGGGGAAAGCTCCCTCAAGGAGCCAAGTTTCTCCACATGGGAGGAATTGTGTTTCCTTGAGGTGACTTAGTGGACTTAGTTGGGGAGAACTTATTTTTAGCTGAGTTTTGGGGATGTCTTGTCGTATGTCTAAGGAGGAATGCTAAGAGATCAAACTGAAGGTCTGTGTGAAGTCTTGTGATAGAGAAGAGACGATGAGTTTGTGGTGGATGCACATTTGGGTGCTTTGAAAAAGTTACAAAATATGTTATGATGGATGAGTCTCGGGGTTATGAATTTGTGTATGAGTGTATCAGTGAGATGAGGTGAGTCGTGTGACTTTGCCAAGTTGTAAATCAAGCGGATAGTGCTAATATTGTAACAATTTTGCAACAATAAGACTTAGTTTGGTGTTAAGAACGGTTTATGCCACCTGCACTATATATGTGTTTTTCTTGTTTGTTTCACAAGTGTTCTCTTCATTTCATGGATGCATGATTATATATGACTAAGTGTTAAGTTGTTAACAACTATGTTAGTATATAAGACTTACACTAGAGTAGGAGTGTGACTCTTCAGTAGCCTAGAATAATGTATGGGTATGCTCTAGGTGAAGAGGCATAGTTCAAATGAAGTATCATTGGTGTTGCCAAGCATCCAAGTGAGAAACTTTGTGGTGCTACATGCCCTCAAGAGGTGGACGATCATAATATTCAGCTAGGAACACTATGGGGATGTGACAATATTGAACTAAGGTTTCCTATGTATTGTGTTAAATAACTTCAGGTACCTTATTAAAAGCTTCATAAATATGAGGTTAAAATCTTTTATATTTTCACCTTCCTTGAAATACAAACTATTGAACTTCTCCATATGATCAATGAGATTCTCCATGCTGCCAAAAATGGATTTAAACCAATAAATTAGCTCCAACCAAGTGGAAATTTTTTGTCTGGGAGACAAAAGAATTTAGTGGTAGACTGTGATGAACCAATACTCAAAATATCATAAAATAACAAAAGTACACACTATGTACAAAATGTCAACATGGAGCACAACTCCAAGATAGATAAGTTACACAATAACTCCTTAAATAATAGGGGAACCCCCTCCAAATAACCAAATACCATTCATACTTCACAATTCCCCTCTCCATAATGAATACATGATCTCTTATATATAGTTATTCACACTTTCACATGAGGCCCTTTTATCACTAGGCCGACCCTATTACATATGTATTTACACATTACATGTACATTTAGGCCCATATATGCCCCCCCTTCGGGTCATATCATATACATTTAGCCATATATATTACCCCCTTGGCTCATAACATAGTACCCTCCTTCAATAAACTTTGTCCTCAAAGCTTTGCATTTAAAGGTTTCACATGTGATGAAACCAAGTAATATGATTTTCTTATGTTCCTGCTTTCTTCATTCCCTTGTTGATGATCTGTCCATCCAAAATCAATTATTTTTGGTCTTAATCCTTGGTGTCTAGTTGTTGCATAATTTTCTTTCCTTTGATTCCATGTATTTTTGTTGAATCTTCCCCGATTTGTAGTGGTTGTTGGTCTCTTATAATAGCTTGTTGAAGAGTAGTTTGGTGATGCCTTGTTCCATGAATATTGACAAGTATTCCATATTCTTCCTTTATAATGTTGATATTGTCTTTCTTGTCTTCCCTGAAATGTTTCTTGGTAATGAGGGTGTCGATATGCTTTCACATTTGTTGGTCTTCCTTCACTCTGCACTTGCATTTCATCTATCTTCTTTTCAACAACAATGAAATCCTTTGTCATCTTTGCTTGGTATTTGATTACTATAGCCTTCGATATAATACCATCATATTTGTCATGTACATCCTCTAGATGGAGTTTAACTTCTCCAAGTATCTTCCATTGACTTTCTTGAATCTTGTATTCTTTCTCATTTTGAAGTTGCAATGTGATCCCATCTGACAAATTTTGATGTCCTTCTTCAATTCTGGCTTGGATTTTACCTCATCATTATTTAAGGATTCCTCAACCTTCATGCAAATTTCATCTTCTAGTATTTTGGTAGATTATTCATCCAAGATCCTTCTTTCTTCTTGATTTTTACGATTATTCTTTTCTTCTTTCAATATCTTGACCTCATCCAATATTTTTTTATTATGGTTTCATAATCTACATATCTCTTCATCTTTCTTTTTCAAATCTTCCCTTGACTCATCATTTTCCCACATTGATTTACTATTCTTTTCTTTCTTTAAGTTCTTAACCTCCTTAATGAGCGATTCATTAAGGGATCGTATCTTATATAGATCCCCTCCCTTGTTCTTAATATATTCCTTTGCTTCTTTTAATTCATCTTGAATTCTATACAATTCCTCCATTTTTGTATCCCTAATCAATTTATCTGAGAAGAGTTTTTCAAATTCTTCCCTTGTGCAGTGCCATGTAGTATTTTGATCAACACTCATCCACCACTTCCAAGATTCATCAAAAAAATAATTTCTCGCCTTTGAAGGAGTCATATTATATTCTTTTACCAACCTCATCCATTCCATAAGATTGATTTCATCTTTATCTTTATCTCCTGTAAATTTAGTATTTCTATTGATTCTTAACTGAGGTCTAATCCCAACCCTGAAATAACAACCTCAATATACTAAGGATAAAGATCTCAAATAGTTTTAATTCAATGTGGGTTACGAAGTCTACCCCCTACTCCGAGCGACGTTAGATGATGAAGAGGCCTCTTCATATCCAAGGGGAAAATTAGAAATGTTGGGAAAGTCGTCTGACTCCTTCGTCGAATAATATAAGAGGTCAAAAAGAGGAATTATAACTTCTTCATCATGAGCAATCATATGAATGGGTGGTGGAAATATGAGGTTGGGGAGATTGTTTCTCTAAGGAGGATACCTTATAAAAGGGGGAGAATGTGCATGCCCTACACAAACAATGTTTTCACATTGATCCCAATATGCTCTTCTATGTGTTATATTTCCAATTGATTTTTAATCAACTCAATCATACATTCCAATCAAAAGTTATGATAGTTTTAAGTGAACATACCTTTGAAACCCTGATTTGGAGTCTGTCCTCCTGGCTGACCTTACTTATGATATATCTATGCAATTTCAACCATTCTTAGTATGAAATTGAGACCTGTAGTACTCTTAAATTCTTCTCTACAATTCCACGGGTCTGACCAAAATTGGATGTGCCAAGTGGAAGTTATGGTAACTTCCCCACACCTTGCTGATTTTTATCCTTTATAGGAGATCGCACTTGTATAGCATGTCCTATGAAAAATAATTGATATAAATTATGAAACTTGTACAAAAAATACTATAGACTGTCCATAGTCCAATTCAATTAGTTTCACTCAATTTGGATACTCTAGGAAGATGTTATGATTGTTTTACTCACAACACCTATTTGAGACGAGTCAATAGGATTAGTCAAATAACCTATCTTCCACATAGTGTATCTCTGAAATTACAGTGAACCATAAGCTGCAATTTGTACCACAGGTACTTTGATAAGTATTTTAAATATTCTCTAGGTTTCTCCTTATGAAAATTCTCCAAGAAAAATTTATAGCGAAAATGAAAAAATGACTATATTGAGGATAAAAACCCTAGGATTGGTGCTCTGATACCAAATGTAATGAAAAAATACTCAAAATAACATAAAATAACATAAATACACACCATGTATAGAATGTCAACATGGATCACAAATCCAAGATAGATAAGTTACACAATAACTCCTTAAATAATAGGGGAACCCCCTCCAAATAACCAAATACCATTCATACTTCACAATTACCCTCTCCATAATGAATACATGATCTCTTATATATAGTTGTTCACACTTGCGCATGAATCCCATTTATCACTAGGTCGACCCTATTACATATGTATTTACACATTACATGTACATTTAGGCCCATATATGCACCCCCTTGGGGTCATATCATATACATTTAGCCATATATATGCCCCCCTTGGGTCATAACATAGATCTTCCTTCCAAAGAGTTAAAAACTAGCCTAATACAAATGCCATTCTCATGGGAATCAATAGCATTGTAGGCATTAGAAAACTAAACCAAATGATCATTTGTAGAAGTCACCCCATTTCCTGAGAATTTGGGAAAATGATCTTTAAACTTGGATAAAGGATCGATAGCTAGTGCAATGTTTAGAGGAGATGGCACATTCTAGGGAGTGACATTGATGTCTACCTAATACTAAAAAATGCCTAGCTTCTTGATCACGTTTTTGTTATTTTTAGGAACATGCATCGAATTAAATTGACTAAACATGTTTCCTATTGTAGTGGAACCAAAATATGAAGTCCTAGATCTAGAAATTGAACTACTATGTGAGATGGAGGAAGTCAAATCGACATGGGATAGGTTGATCTAAGGAATATATTTTTTTTCTCCAAAGGAATGGGATGCTAATTTTTCAAAATGATTGAGAAGTTTCCTATTTGATTAATTTTTGATAAAGCCTTGAACTTAGGGGATTTCCCTTGAATTCTTCGGGATCTATAAGGAGAAATGAACATACACAACATGTAAATCCTTAAATAACTAGGAATATCCATTTCCCCAGTGTGGTCACAATTTATATTGATGCTCGAAGTGAATAAAAAGAAAGAACACACAAATCATCATGGTATAGGGTTGTCAAGGGGAAAGTGGAGATGGTAGCCCAAATTACTTTAATCCCTGAACTAATTGACTACATAGTTAGTTTCCTTGGTCAATTTGATTCAGTGTATTGGTTCCCCGTAATGATACTAATCCCCTAATTGTATGTATGTTACTGTTTTTGCGATATGCCTTAGAATAATGATCGTTCCTATTGGTGAGCTTAAAATAATGCAAATCTAATCTTACAAATGATGCAAAGAGATTAAACAAATAATCCTAATTTAATCAATGGAACAAGAACTACCAAAAGAAAATTGTTAAAGGGATACAAATCAACTATAAATAAAGGAAAATTCTACATACAACCCAACTGAAAATGAAACTATGTACAAGCTACAAACATACTATGATAGCTATCAGCCATTGCTATGCTAAAAATTCAAAATTAGTGTGTATTATGATTAAGGAATGCGTAGTAGATTACATGTGTTAGGTAGTCTCTATGATCCATATAAACAATGCAAGTGAATAGTAATTATAAAAAGAAATGAAGAAATTAAATCAACAACAAATGTATAAAAAGAAACATGAAACTAGGTAATGTACAAGAGAAAGAAATGAATGCATAACAACCCAAAATTTTTATTGTTGAAATGTATATACAGCTAGGTAACCCCAATAATATTAGCAAAGAGTTCAACTTCTTGTGAACAAGATGTTTTTGAGGCAATGTGTTGCTCACAACATATCAAAACCTAGGTTGAGTGAAGCCCCTAACAATGTCAAAGTCTTGCCAATCCCACACTTAATTTGTCTAAAAGGAATTTGCATTCATGATAGAATTAGTCACCTTGGATAATTGCAAGTAAATACAACCATGATGCATATAAGCCAAATGTTACCCCCTAAGGGAAGCAATTCAAATTTCACCCTTAATGTTAGATTGTGAGATGTAACATTCCTACTATTTCTATCACTGTCATGCTATGAAAGGGCTAAGAGAATGAAATTTTAATAAAGTAAAAGTAGAATAGAAGTTATACATGCTCACTCTTTACCCCCCTTCAACATGTCTGCCTCCTTAATTTTATAAAGGATCAGGAGGGCAAGTGAAACATCACCAATGTCCCAACAGTTGAGTGGTTGACCAGTTACAAGAGAAATATGCAGTGTTTGATTGTAAGCCACGTGGAGAAGATATGGATGCACTAAACATAGGGATAGGGTACAACAAATGTGTAATAACCTCTCTTAGTACCACATTCTATTTATAATATTGAACATTTTAATTGTAACATGTATTATGTTTTTATTAATGCTTTGGTTATTAGATATATGACACCGCCCTTTGTTCGCATTTTTACAGGTGCATTTCTTCCGATCTTTGTGAACATACAGACATCATTTTCACATTGAGTATGGTAATGAAGGCCACATCACACAAGATTGTGGAGTGGAGGTTGAGTTCGACCAATCTAGTCATGCTAACCACCATGATAAAACTTGATATTGGAAAGATACAATATATCATGCAAGTGGACTTCTCATCATTTCAATGTGTTATTTTTTGTTGCAAGTGGTGGGCTAAATGTAAAGGGATATCATGATACTGGGATAATATTTATTAACTCTAAAACAATGTGGGTTGAAAGTAAGGAGCCTTATGTTTTCCCAAATCATTGCAACCACATGTTGTTTTTACCCAGATGTGTTGGATGGGGATTGGTGGTTCATACTGAGACATGATCCGAGATCTAAACATCTTTTTGAGAACAAAAATGTTACAATGCCAAGAAAGGAAGATAATCATGGTGATAGCAATGGACATTGATTTCATGTAAATGGTTTGTTTGGACATTTATATTGTAGATGTGTCATTTTATTATGGATATATATAATGGAAAATTATGTTTTTCTTTTCCTTCATTTTATAATTATGCTGGATATGAAAATTTGACAACCATTTACAACCACCATATTGAAAATACATTAAATAGACGTACACGCATAAGATTTGGTTTTGATATATTTTCATTATCATATTTATTGTTTATTATAGCAAATTTATGTTGTATTGTATTAAAATGTTTTTATGTTAACATTTGAATTACTAAGCATTAATTGAGATATCACAAAGTTGGTGGTGTACAATAGTAAATAATTATTTTAAATTATATTTTATTTCATGAAAAATGTATATATTAAAAAATATCCAAACCTCAAAATTTGTATTGTTTGAGAAAATCAAAATTCAAATAAATATATACTTACTTTGATGGAACTTCTAAGGACAATTCCAACAAAATAGCTTTGTCCAACATCTACACAATAGTTGTGGTGTACCTTGCATTACCAACTTTGATGGCATTTCTCACCTCAACTAGTGCAACTATCATGGCCTTCACTTATTCCACTCCATCTATTATTTTTATAATTATATAAACTTATATTAATAATTATTTTCGCATTCTCCTTAAAATAAGTGTCAATATAGGAAGGACATGGAAATTATAAAAGAGCCCTTTTCTAGAGCCTAGTCCGAAATTATAAATGAGTTTTACTAATTCTTAAAAATACTAATTATAAAATGTTGGGTGGTATTATTTTTTAATAAGAGATTCATAAAGTCTGTATTAGAGTAAAACATTGTGAAACCATTTCATCGAAACTGTATAGATCAAAATGTATTATTATTCTCTATATTTATTATTTTAAATTTAATTGAATAAATTGCATATATTATAATAGTTGTATAATATAAATTAATAAAATCTTTGGAAAAATTAAATATTAATAAATTATAATCATTATTATTTTAGTAAACAATTATATTATAATTGTCTTGTAATCTTTGAATAATAAAAACTAAAAAAATAGCAATATTATTACATCATCAACATTATTATTAGTGAATAATTATTTTATAATGTTATCATTATAATATATGAAAAAGACATAAATATTCAAATCAAAATCATTTCTCATCATATTTAAGTATTTTTTGTTTCTAAACACGTTTAATCAACATATTATATCTTGTTGGACAACAAACAATTCACCTTGAACAACAATTAAACATTATATGGCATTAATGGTTATAACTTTTTGCAATAACAATCCAAATTAAATGCATTCATAAAAGTAAAGTTTAACATTATATGGAAACTATAAATTTAAATGAGTGATACATATCAAATTTCACCTAAAAGTAGAGATATCATTAACAATGTTCATCATTAGCATACTCATATTACATTTTATAAATCAAACAAAAACAACAACCACAACATTATATGAAAAACATAATAAACATGAGTGATATACATATACATGTAAAACATACATCTCAACAAAATATGCAATAAACATGTCATATATAGATCTCCAGTGAAACATTAAACAATCAATATAAATGTCAATCAGTACCACTACTAGCTAGGTCCACCACTAGAGCTAGGTGCATCAATGTTTATGCTACCAAAGGTAGAGCCTCTATCAAGAACAATTATGTCATAAAAAAATGTCGGCATAAGTGCACTATGAAGTGTCTTTATATCAATATCATGAAGATGTGCATAAAAAACACCCAACATGATCATAGTGTCCAAAGCATTAGAAGCTTGTGACACATGTGAAGGAAGAGGAGGAAGAGGGGGATCAGTGGATGATGACACATGTGGACTATGAGGAATACAATGATCGGCGGATGGTGGCACAAGCAGAGGAAGAGAGGGAGGAGGAAGATTAGATGTTGATGCAGGTTCAGACACATGTGGATAGAAACATGAAGAGGAGGAGGAGGAGGAGGAGGAGGAGGAGGATATGTGGATGGACAATCGGTAGATGTTGCAACTGAATCATGTGGAGGAGAATCAATATGAGTAGGCAAACCATGTGGTGGAGTAGAGGATGTGGACGGATCTATTGATGAGCTAGATGTAGTGTGATCATGAGCACTAGCCCTCAATGTATCAATGAGTTCGATTGCACCAACAATATGACTCATCAACATCATCATGTCACAAGGAAAATGCCTCCATGTAGTAGAGAACACCTCTACCCATAATATGTCTCTATGGGGTACAGGTACCACTCCATGACTAGTCATGACACGACATAGCTCATCCACCACCTCTAGCCAAAATCTCGAATATGGCCTGCATGCAATGTGGGGTCTTTGTACTACTGAAGAATTCTCCTTTGCCTCCTCCATCACCTCATCCTCATGTTGGGGAGGTGCATCCCCAACACATGTGCCAATATCTACAAAAAAATAGATAATAATTATAAGATAATTGAAACAAAATGTTACAATAAATCACATGTGCATTAAATAAGACATAAAAATATGCAAATATATTGATTAAACATATTGATAATATTATCTCTCTCATTTGGTGGATCCTCTACTGTAAATCAAATGTTTGGACATTCTCTCCAATATATCACTACATATGAGTACTCTAGAATATCGAGGACATTATCTTCCTCGCTATACAATGAATCAATTACCACCCTTCCCACTGGAGTAATGAGAAACTTGGACAAGCCCCTCTTGGGCATCAACTTCCCCCACATGCGCATACACTCATCAAACATAGGCCTAGTAGGAAAGAGGGGTACCACTGGCTGAGTGGAATGAACCCTCTCACAAAATAGTTTATACAACCCAAACGCAAATGGGAAGAATCTTGTCCTAGAAAAAACTGAGCGACAATGATCTATTGCACGAAAAAACTGTCTCAAAAAAACATCCACCCACGTAATCAATCGAGCCTACCACAATAAACTATATGCATAATACAACATAGGGAAACTAATGCCCTTCCCATTGAGCTATATTGTGATAGTGATGAGAACATATAACACGAGCACCTAATGCCCTCTCTCTCAAATGCACCTATTTGTAGCTGACCACCTTTTACTTTGAACTTCAAAGCCAAAGGAATATCCATATTGACATATCTCTGCGCATATGTTATCTAGGTATCTTATGCATCATCGGGTAGTAGCACAAGGAAATGGGGAAAATACACCCCCATCCTATAAAACCCAGTGATGAAATAGACATCCTCCTCTGGGGTATGATACCACATATTGGGACCGACCATGAACACTTGTCTCGCATGATCCCAATGATGGATCAACTGTTGTAACAATGCAGAGTTCCTCCTAAGGGATCTACCCTCATGATAGAAATTCATAAGGTCAATATCCATCATAAGGTCATGTGTATGCTGTGAAATAGGGTAAGGGTAAACCTGTCTATCCCTCTCTGTGGCCTCCCACTCACGCACAAAAGCATACATCTCAACCTATCACTGCCCTACCTCCTCCTACTCTTGTTGTTTCCATCTTTGATTCTCATACAAATATTGTTAGGAACATATATACATATCAAATAAATCAAAATTATAAAACAAATACATATATAAATGACGTGTATTTAAAAAAATCCAAAATTAATTTTTTTTAGAAAATAAATCTTTAAAATAAATCGGTGTGCCTACAATAGTTCATACACCCCACAGTTGGTGTTCTATCTCAAAATAACAACACCACTAAGCAGTGCATCCCATAGGATTATCTGTTGATCCAAATTTTATGAGCAGAACAAAATGAATATAGATTATTATTAAAATATGCTTAACACATAATAACAGAGATACATTAAAACTTGTTTCTATTCAATAAGGAAATAAGATGAAACTGTAAAATGCAATGGAAAATAAGATTGTTGGAATGGTGGCGGCTTATCTCTGAGAAGAGATGTGACAAATGCGCTCATTCATAAGAAGATGAGTACAATGAGGTTTTGAAGGTCTTTTTACAATAAACATGAATGCCAAAACCCTATACATCCAAAAACCTAACCCTAGGAGATGAAGCGCCAAAAGTCATGTGGGCCATGTTGGGGTAAGTTAGTACATCAAATTCCCAAGGTCGTAACTTTTGCATATGATCTCCATTTTAGACGCACGATATCTCATTGGAAAGGTCTATCTGAGGACTACACATGTTTTCGTCAAACTGTGACATCGTCTATTGTATGATTGTGGTGAGCCCAAAAAACATTATTTAGGGCCTCAAAATGGCCCTAGAAGTTGGGGACCCGAAAACTAGGAAAAAACTACGAAACTGAAAAACTGCCAAAATGAACCAGTTGGAATAGGTGGAAAGCGACCAAAATCCATCTAGACCAATCCTCCCCCCTTAGGAAGAAATGGTCTACATTGCATTGAGTTCCCCCATCAGATGAGGAAATGTTTGTTGAATTTGGTTGCGGGTGAGCCACTTGCCTTGGTGTAGGAGATGCCCTACTTTGACAACTTGATAAAGCTAGATCCTTTGTTGTCGAGTTCCCTTGACCTATGTGTCCAAAATCTGATCACTGGATTCCTATTGCATGTAGTCAAGTTTTAGCTCTGTTGGTGTCAACTTTTCTGCTATCTCTGAGGTGGCCAATAATGGTGGGAAATATGGCCGAAAGAGAGCCACGTTGAACACTCGGTGCATGCCAAGGAAAGGGGGAATGTTGAGCTCAAAATAATTGTCACCCAAAACCTTGGTGATGGTGTAAGGTCCATAATGGAGTGGGCGAAGATTTCGATGGGGCCATGTAAGGAATTGTTTCTGCAAGTGCAACCAAACTTTGTCTCCCTCTTGAAACTTATGTGGCACTCGATGTTGATCATGGAGCTGCTTGTACTTGGCATTGGACTTCTGTAAAATATCCTGAACATGTTGGCGGATGTGATATATCCTCTCAATGAACTTGGTGTCTTTGTTAGCTTCAGTTGGAGCAGGTGATGAGTCGGTTGAGGTGGATGCAAGGGGTAGTGCAATATCCATGGGACCTAATGGTTGGAATCCCAACCCCACCCAAAAGGGGTTGTGGCCGATTTAATGTTATAGAAATGTTTGCCTCACCATATGCAATCTTGCACAGAGGGAATTTTTTCCGTTTCCCTATGCATACTTTTCATCCCCTTTTGAAAATCCCAGAGATAAAAATACATTTTTTTCCACATGTACGCACCTTGCCTACTATACAACATGCATATATGCAGGTTGCACCACTACAACCCACGTACATCGGGATTTGTACCCAAAAATGAAAAAGGGTGTCAGGTTTACATGTCACGACAGGAGATCAATGATCCTTGGCCTTCCATATACTAGAAACGTTCTGACTCGGCCTTTCAGTTCCATTTGAAGTATATAAATGGGCCAATTCTGAGCTATGGAAAAGAGGAGAAATAATTCAAATTTGAGAGAAAAGTTACTCTAGAGGAATTATTCACTTCATATTGAGTCTGCATCCCTTTGTCCTTTAATTATAAACACAATGTTCAACCTCCAAGCTCTTCCCTTATTGATTGATAACACCATTGCCTCTCTTCTATGAGCTTGCCTTTAGTGGAGGATTGAAGTGGTGGAGGCCCAGCTGGAAGGAACTTAGTTTCTTGGTGATGTAGGAGAATCACCAACAAAGTAAGTGCAAGTGCAGGACAACTGGATATACACCGACATGCATTTTGGAGATATTTTGAATTTCAAAGGATGGCACATTAATGTAATATCTAAAAAAACATAATTTCTCTTGAATGTTTTGGGGATTGTAATGCAGATCTTGAGAGTTCACTCTCATCTTTCGGTTGTATTCATTTAATCTAATCAATGTAAAGTAGTTGTAATATTTAATTCGATAAGATATATTATAATTGTAGGAGGGAAAAACTTAAGAAGACTCTCTCGTAGATGTATTAGAGGATGACTCTCATTGTTGTAATTAAGTTGTAGATAAAGAGAGCATAGGAAAGCAGAGAAGAACAAAGATTGTAGAAGTTGTTTGAGCAGATAGTTGTTGCTATAGAAACCATGTACAAAAGCACTGAATTAATATAAGAATGCTTTGATCCAATTTCATGGTGTTTTATGGTTCTTGTTTACATCTATTGAATGGTATGTTTACAGTTTATTTCCAGTGTTTTTTATGCATTTGTTTCAATGATGTGTATGTATGTGATTTCATGTTGAATGTATGAAGTCTATGAGGAGAGTATAAGTTTCAATTGTTTCTCTTCCTAAGAATTCCTGTAAGGAGTGCAATGAAAAGTCTGCAAGGAGTGCGTCGACAGCTTCTGAGTTTATCTTAAAAAGATCAAGAGAGATATCGTTGATATTATACCAGTAGAAGTGAAATTATAGCATAGATTCATGCAAGGTGTCTGCAGGCTGAGGAGAGTCTTAGAATTTTCCAACCCAAGTGAATGGTTGAAGAACTTATGTCGCATGGAGTGCACAGAGTTGGAGTCACCGAATAACTAGAGGTTATTATGGAAGCCGCAAGGAGTGCGTGCATGATTCCTTAGAATCCTTGAGATTTCAGCAAGGAGAAAATCTCAGGAAGGATAAAGACTTGGAGAAGTTAAGAGGAAAGATGAGGTTGAAGTCACCTCGCAGAATCAATTTTAGAAGGATAGAAGTCGATTCATTTGGCCAGGAATTATCGAGAGTCTAAACGGATGGTGGAAATTCTCGAAGGGATAAGTGTCGATATCCATGGAGTTGCAGGGAGGTTAAGGATGATATTCCTTCAACGTTCACAAGCTCAGGAGAGATCAAAACTATCAGATATGAAGAGGCGAGAGTTGTTGATTTGGCACTCTGAATATCGACATGTAAGAATTCGGGAGTGTAGAGGAAGAAGTAACTCGGAAGTCGCGAGTCGCGAAATCCTGAGAGGTGAAATTCTGACTTCGCAAAATCCCGACAAAATATGGACCGTCGAATCGTGGGGGAATTGGGATCGTTGATATTAGGTGAGGAAATCGTGAGTTTGAGTTTTGGGAAAAGGGAGCAAATTCACAGCATGAATTCTCAATACGCGAAATTCTGACGCATTCAGAGGTGGGCCCTAGGGTTTGGTTGGAGGTCATATGGTTGAGGCATAAAGGAGGAGCTAGTGGACCTTTATCCCATTTCGGGGTTTCAAGAATTGGAGGAGTCAGGGTGACTCCCAACAAGAATCTCGAAATCGTGAAATGCGAATTTGTGAAACTTGAAGATCCATTTTTGGGTTATGTCAGTGGTCACGTTGGTGGTCATATGGAGCGGAGGTTCGTGCCTAGTGCTTGTTCACGTAGGCATAAATTCTAGAAGGACATGTGGTTTTATATGCATTGAAGGTTCCAGTGGGGACTAAGGACAGATTTTGGCTCAGAGGAATATGAAGATCCATAGACCCTGCTAAGGTGGGGATCTGTGTCGTCAGGTGGTATCAGAGCTTACAACTATTGTTTTATGTAAGCAAGAGAAGACAAAGGCAAGTTGTGATTTAAATTTTGCATGGACAGAATGAAACAATGTTGCCAAGAAGATGTCCAGAAAGAGATATGCTCGATCCTGCCATGGAAAGGGAAATGAGAGAACTATGTGCTCGATTAGATGCTATGGAGACAACACAGAGACTAACACCTGATACGAGAGATATCAGTGAGGTTGAAAGTGAGAACGAAGAAGGAGCAGGACAAGAAGCTACAGCCGAGGACGCTGTAGATGAACATTCGCTAAAATATATTGCCAGAATGGGTGCCAGAGAAAATATGGAAATCCCGATGTATGAAGGTAACTTGGATGTTGAGGAGCTGCTAGATTGGTTTAGAGTTTTAGATAAATACTTCAATTATGAGGATATTGAAGAAGATAAGAAAGTAAATCACGTTGTCACTAGAGTGAAAGGACATGCAGCACTGTGGTGGGATGAACTATTGGATGAAAGGCATTGCAAAGGAAAACAAAGAATCAAAATATGAGATAGGATGGTAGCGAATATGAAATCCAAATTCATACCCAGATATTACCAAATCAATCTGTTTCGAAGAATGCAGAATTTGAGACAGAAAGGAATGACAGTGAAGGAATACACTGAGGAGTTTTACAGGTTAAACATCAGAGCTGGTCATCATGAGAGTGATGTTGAAAATGTCCCCAGATATATGAATAGCCTGAGATATGAAATTCAGGACGAGATGAGCATTGTGATGATCAGAACCATGGAAGATGCTTATTAGGTTTCTTTGAAAGAAGAAGAAAAATAGACCCGAAAACAAGGTCAAAGGGGTAGAGGTAGAAGACAGAGTAGAGGCAAAGAAATTGCTCAGGACAGAACATAGAAGCCCAGGGATGAGGAAAAGAAACCCTATAGCCACCTAGAAAGGGGAGGAATTTCACAAGGAAGGCAATATGCTGATAGGAACACTTTTCCTTGAGCAAGAGGGAGAGGAAGAGGAAGAGGAGGTAAAGTAAAGTGTTTTGACTGTGGAAAAATAGAACATAAATCTTGGGAATATCCTGATAGAAAAAGAGATGGAGGAGTCAAAGCTCACATTTTAGAAGTGTAGAGGTGAAATTCTGAGGCAGAAGATGTAGAAGGTGGGAAATCCTTAATGATGAGGAAAATTCTCTTGAAGCCAGAGAAAGAGATGGAAAATCTAGTACAGAGAAACAATTTGTTTAGAACTGCTTGCAAGACCAAGGATAGGGTATTCAAGGTGATAGTTGACAGTGGAATCATAGATAATTTAGTATCCACAAAGATGGTGGAAAATATGGAATTGGAGACTGTTGCACATCCAAGCCCATATAAGGTTTCATGGTTGCAAAATGGATATCAGGTAACAATCACTAAACAATGTTTAATTGAATTTAAGATAGGAGTTTATAGATATGAGATCTTATGTGATGTAATTCCCATGGATGTCTATCATATTTTGTTGGGGAGACCATGGCAATATGACAAAAATGTTGTCCATGACGGAAGAAATAACACCTATACCTTGGAATAGAATGGTAGGACGCATATGTTGTTGTCGATTGAAGAGAATAAGGTGAAAGAGGAAACAAGTAATACTATACTTCTCATGAGTGTGAAGGAACTTCTGTATGAAGTCAACAAGGAAGAAGAAATGAAGTTTGTTGTGGTGAGAAAACCTAGAGTCATTTTGACTAGTACCTGAATAGATGATCTACCTGAAGAAATTCAGGAACTGCTGGAGAATTTTGTTGATATAGTGGTGGACGATTTGCCTTGTTCATTGCCACCCATCAGAATTATAAGCCATCACATTGACCTTATACTAGGAGCGATTTTTCCAAACAAAGAAACGTACAGATTGATGCCACAGGAGAATGAAGAGGTCAAGAAGCAAGTCTAGGATTTGATGGAGAAAGGGTTGTCTAGAGAAAGCTTGAGTCCATGCGCTGTACCAACAGTGTTAAGTACAAAGAAATATGGTGGATGGAGAATGTGTACAGACTCAAGGGCTATAAAAAAAATCACCATCGGGTATAGATTTCGTTTACCCAGGATGGATGACTTACTGGATTGCTTGAGTGGAGCAAAGTTTTTTTCAAAAATCAATTTGAAGAGAGGATATCATCATATTAGGATGAGGGAAGGTACTGAATGGAAGACAACATTCAAGATGAATGAAGGACTGTATGAATGTCTTGTCATGTTGTTTGGCTTGATGAATGCACCAAGTACCTTTATGAGATTGATGAATGAAGTCTTGAAAGATTTCATTTGGAAGTTTGTAATTGTGTATCTTGATGATATACTGATCTTTAGTAATACTGAGGAAGAACATTTGAGACATTTAACTCTAGTGATGAAGGTTGTAGCAAGAGAAGTTGTTGATAAATCTAAAGAAGTCATCTTTCATGAGGATAGAACTCATCTATTTGGGTTTTGTGATCTATTTGAATGATTTGAAGATGGATCCTGAGAAGGTAAGAGTGATCAAAGAATGGTCATCTCCAAGGAATACATTTGAAGTTAGAAGCTTCCATGGACTAGCCAGTTTTTACAGGAAGTTCATCAGAAATTTTAGTGGAATTTTTGCATCAATGATGGACACAGTAAAAAAAAGACATAAATATTTTCATTGGACAGAGGAAGCATAGAAAAGTTTCAGGTTGTTGAAAGAGAATATAATTGAACAACCAGTTCTGGGTTTGCCAGATTTTAGCAAAACATTTCAAGTGAGATGTGATGCAAGTGGATTTGCGATTGGAGCAGTCTTAAGTCAAGACAATAGACCAGTTGCATACTTCCGTGAGAAGATGAACGAGACCAAGATGAAATATTCCACGTATGACAAGGAGTTTTATGCAGTCATACAAGCATTGAAAAAATGGAGACACTACTTGGTTCCAAAATAGTTTGTTTTGTATAGTGATAACCATGCCTTACAGTTTATAACCAGATAGGAGAAATTGAACATGAAACATGCAAAATGGGTTGAGTTTATGCATAAATTTGCTTTTTTTATAAAGAACATTTCTGGAAATGCTAACAAGGTTGTTGATGCATTGAGCAGGAAATGTTTGATTCTGTAGGAGTTTTGAGTGAAGACCTTAGGTTTTGATAGCCTTAAGGAAATGTACAGAGATTATTAAGATTTCAAAGATGCTTATGAAGCATGTTAGAATCATGTTCTGAGATACAGAAGCCAATGGATTGAACACTTTATCCAGGATGGAGTGTTGTTCAAAGGAAATCAATTGTGTATCTTGAAGAGTTCTATGAGAGAAAAACATTTCAGCCATGATAAAACATTTGTGCAACTGAACAGTTTGTATTATTGGCTAGGAATGAGGAAATATTTGTGGAAGTTTTTCAACAAATGTAGAATCTTCCAGCATGCAAAGGGGAAAAGAAAAAATACAGGGTTGTATCAACCATTGCCAATACCATAGAGTTCGTGGGACACAGTAAGAATGGATTTTGTATTGAGACTACCGAGGACGCAGAGGGGTTGTGATTCCATATTCGTGGTAGTCGATAGATTCTAAAAAATGGCACATTTTATTCCATGTCAAAAAACCAGTGATGCAACACACATTGCGAATTTGTTTTTCAAATAATTTGTTTGACATCATGGCATACCCAATAGTATTGTCTCGGACAGAGATACCAAATTTGTAAGTCACTTCTGGAGGAAATTATGGAAGAAGCTGGGGACAAATTTATATTTTAGCTCAGCATATCACCCTTAGACAGACGAACAAACTGAGGTAGTAAATCAAAGTTTGGGGGATTTGTTGAGGAGTTTAGTAGATGAACATCATAGTCAGTGGGATCAGATTCTGCTGCAAGAAGAATTTGCATATAATGACTCACCTAACAAGAGCACAGGAAAAATCCCATTCTAGATAATGTATGGAATGCAGCCAAGGGGAGTATCTGAGTTGAGAGACTTAAAGATGAATGAGTTCAAGAGTGCTAGAGCAGAATATTTTGCAGCAAAGATGCAGGAGCTCAACAACAATATTAAAGAGCGGTTGCAGAGTTCCAACCACGAATACAAGCACAGAGCAGATCAACACATGAGAGAATTTAAATTCAAAGAAGGATATTTAGTCTTAGCACACCTCATAAAATAAAGGTTCCCAAGGGTAACATATAATAAACTGAAGATGAAGAATATAGGGCCATGTAATATTTTACATAAATTTGAGGAAAACGCTTATGAGATAGAATTGTCAGATGGTGTGGGAATATTGCCCATATTCAACATAGCATATATGTACCCTTACAGAGAAGATGAGGCAATAGGAGAAGATAAACAAGAGGATATTCAATGGGTCAAACATATGCCTGTAGTTGAAAATCCACAAATGGAAAATATCACTGAACAGAGAGTTAGCAAGAAGACCTGAAGGACATATTTTGAATATTTGGTAAAGTGGAAAGGACATCCGATCGAGGATTCCAATTGGGAAAGTGAATCAGATATCCAGAAACATGGATAGACAGTGCAAGATATCATGGACATGAGTCCATGAAATGTTTTAGCCAGAGGAGTATGATGCAGGAGCATCACCAACAAAGCAAGCACGAGTGGAGGACAACTGGATATACACCAGCGCATATTTTGGAGATATTTTGAATTTCAAAGGATGACACATTAATGTAATATCTGAAAAGATATAATTTCTCTTGAATGTTTTGGGGATTGTAACATAGATCTTGATTGTTCGCTCTCATCTGTTGATTGTAGTCATTTAATGTAATCAATGTAAAGTAGTTGTAATATTTAATTCGATAAGATAGCTTAGAATTGTAGGAGGGAAAAACTTAAGAAGACTCCCCCGTAGATGTATTAGAGGATGATTCTCATTGTTGTAATTAAATTGTAGAGAAAGAGAGCATAGGAGAGCAGAGAAGAAAAAATATTGTAGAAGTTGTTTGAGCAGATAGTTATTGCTATAGAAACCATGTACATAAGCACTGAATTAATATAAGAATGCTTTGATCCAATTTCATTGTGTTTTATGGTTCTTGTTTACATCTATTGAATGGTATGTTTACAGTTTATTTCCAGTCTCTTTTATGCATTTGTTTCAATGTTGTGTATGTATGTGATTTCATGTTGAATGTATGAAGTCTGTGAGGAGAGTATAAGTTTCAATTGTTTCTCTTCCTGAGAATTCCTACAAGGAGTGCAATGAAAAGTCTGCAAGGAGTGCGTCGACAGGTTCTGAGTTTATCTCAGAAAGATCATAAGAGATACCTTTGACCTTATACCAGTAGAAGTGAAAGTATAGCATAGAGTCATGCAAGGTGTGTGTAGGGAATGCACAGAGTTGGAGTCGTCGAATAACCAGAGGTTATTGTGGAAGCCACAAGCAATGCGTGCAGGATTCCTTAGAATCCTTGAGATTTCAGCAAGGAGAAAATCTTAGGAAGGATAGAGACTTGGATAAGTTCAGAGGAAAGACGAGGTTGAAGTCACCTCATGGAATCAAGATCACAAGGGAAGACATCGATTCATTTGGCCAGGAATTATCGAGAGTCTAAATGTATAGTGGAAATTCTTGGTGGGAGAAGTGTCGATATCCATGGACCGTTAGATCCAGTGGAGTTCCAGGGACATTAAGCACAAGATTCCTTCAATGTTTGAAAGATCAGGAGAGATAGTATCCTTCATATCTGAAGAGTTGAGAGTCATTGATTTGGCGCTCTGAATATCAGAATTTCAGAAGTCGGGAGTGTATAGGAAGAAGTAACTCAGAAGTCGCGAGTCGTGAAATCCTGAGAGGCAAAATCCTGACGAAATATGGACTGTCTAATCATGGGGGAATGAGGACCATTGATCTGAGGCAAGGAAATCGTGAGTTCAGGTGTCAGGAAAAGGGAGCAAAGTCACAACGTGAATTCCTGATATGCGAAATTTCGATGCATTCGGAGGTGGGCCCCAGGGTTTGGCTGGAGGTCATATGGTTGAGGCATAAGGGAGGAGATAGTGGAACATTAGCCCTTTTTGGGGTTTTGGGAATCGGAGGAGTTGGGGTGACTCGCAACAGTAATCTTGAAATCGTGAAACGCGAAGTCTTGAAACCTGAAGAGCCATTTTTGGGTTAAGTCAGTGGTCATGGTGGTGGTGATGTGGGGCGGAGGTTCGCGCCTAGTGCTTGTTCATGCAGGTGTAACTTCTAGAAGCACATGTGGTTTTATATGCATTGAAGGTGCCTATGGGGACTAAGGAGCCATTTTGGCTCAGAGGAATACAAAGATCCATAGACTGGGAGGTCAACAGACCCTGCTGAGGTGGGGCTCTGGGTCAGGGCGCACATTTTGGAGATATTTTGAATTTCAAAGGATGGAACATTAATGTAATATCTGAAAAGATATAATTGATCTTGAATGTTTTGGGAATTGTAACGCAGATATTGAGCGTTCACTCTAATCTTCCAATTGTATTCATTTAATGTAATCAATGTAAAGTAGTTGTAATATTTAATTCAATAAGATAGCCTAGAATTGTAGGAGGGAAAAACTTAAGAAGACTCCCTCATAGATGTATTAGAGGATGATTCTCATTGTTGTAATTAAGTTGTAGATCACGATAGAATAGGGGAGAAGAGAAGAACAAAGATTGGAGAAGGTGTTTGAGCAGATAGTTGTTGCTATAGAAACCATGTACAAAATCACTTAATTAATATAAGAATGCTTTAATCCAATTTCATGGTGTTTTATGGTTCTTGTTTACATCTATTGAATGGTATGTTTACAGTTTATTTCCAGTCTTTTTTATGCATTTGTTTCAATGTTGTGTATGTACATGATCTCATGTTGAATGTATGAAGTCTGTGAGGAGATTATAAGTTTCAATTGTTTCTCTTCCTGGGAATTCCTGCAAGGAATGCAGTGAAAAGTCTGCAAGGAGTGCGTCGACAGGTTGTGAGTTTATCTCAGAAAGCTCAAGACCGATACCGTTGATCCTATACCAGAAGAACTGCAAGTATAGCACAGAGTCGTGCAAGGTGTGCGCAAGCTGAGGAGAGTCTTAGAATTTTCCAACCCAAGTGAATAGTTGAAGAACTTTTTTCGCAGGGAGTGCACAGAGTTGGAATTGTCGAATAACCAGAGGTTATTGTGGAAGCCGCAAGGAGTGCGTGCAAGATTCCTTAGAATCCTTGAGATTTCAGCAAGGAGAAAATCTCAGGAAGGATAGAGACTTGGAGAATTGCAAAGGAAAGACGAGGTTGAAGTCACCTTGTGGAATCAATATTAGAAGGGCGTACATCGATTCATTTGGCCAGGAATTATCGAGAGTCTAAACGGACGGTGGAAATTATCGGAGGGAGAAGTGTCGATATCCATGGATCGTTAGATCCAATGGAGTTTCAGGGAGGTTAAGGACAAGATTCCTTCAACGTTCGCAAGCTTAGGAGAGATAACAGCTGTTAGATCTGAAGAGGCGAGAGTCGTTGATTTGGCGCTCTAAATATCATCATTTCGGAAGTCAAGAGTGTAGAGGAAGCAGTAACTCGGAAGTCACGAGTCGCGAAATCCTGAAAGGTGAAATTTCAACTTCACAAAATCCCGATGAAATATGGACCATCGAATTGTGGGGGAATCAGGACTGTTTATCTGAGGTGAGGAAATCATGAGTTTGTGTGTCGGGAAAAGGGAGCAAAGTCACAATGTGAATTCCCAATACGCGAAATTCCAACGCATTTGAAGGTGGGCCCCAGGGTTTTTGTTGGATGTCATATGGTTGAGGCATAAGGGAGGAGCTAGTGGACCGTTAGCCCGTTTCAAGGTTTCAGGAATCAAAGGAGTTAAGGTGACTCGCAGCAGGAATCCTGAAATCGTGAAACACGAAGTCTTGAAACCTGAAGAGACATTTTTGGGTTAAGTCAGTGGTCACGTTGGTGGTCACGTAGAGTGGAGGTTCGTGCCTAGTGCTTGTTCACGTAGGCGTAAATTCTAGGACCTGTGGTTTTATATGCATTGAAGGTTCCATTGGGGACTAAGGAGCCATTTCAGCTCAGAGGAATACGAATATCCATAGACCAGGAGGTCAGCAGACCCTGCTGAGGTCGGGCTCTGCGTCACTCGGTTTCAAACCGTATTGACACGGAAGTCTGTAACTTTTTCACTTCTGCTGATCATATGTTAATAAAAATACTCTTTTCCTGTCCAATTGATATCTTGAAAATATTTGAATTATTATTCCAAGGGCGTATTTGTTATATATATTAATGGATTATGTTATTGAATGTGATAAAATCATATATTATCACCATATGCTTGCTTTGCTTGGTTTTTGAGGACTAGTTGCAGGTATATTGCTTTGGGTCAAGTGTTGAACGATGGACTTCATCGAACTTCTGGACGAGGTAGGCCTTTTATCTTGTCTTGTTAGCATATTTGTTTATATAGCATACTTGATAATAGAGTTTATTTCTGCAGTCATTTCCATCTGTTGTGGTTTACCCTAGCCATAAAGAGATTTTCCTCATAAAATAATTGGCGACCATATTGGGGATTGACTCTTCTTTCTTAGGGTTTGGAGTGTTTTTCTCCTTAGATTTATCTCGTTCCTATTGTGTTTCTTGTCATATCATTGCTTGACAATCTATGTTCACTCTACGTCTAAGTCTTTAAACCTTTCTCCTTTGCCTAACTGTGTTTTTGAAACATATACGCAGGTTTTTGCTTGACAGTCACGTATATATGCCTTTTTTCCTTCTGCAATTTGCGTACATACACGTTGTTTCCTTGAACAGTCACGTACATCAACCTCTTTTGCTTGTTTGCTGGGTTTGGTGGTTGTTGGGTAGGTTTTGATGACTGTTGATTCTTCTTGGTCTCTGTAGTGACTATTAAGTGTCTGTGGGATGACAAGAAGCCTGTCTTTGGTTGAATTTTTGGGCGGAGTCTTTCTCATCATATTCTCATTTTGATTGTCTTTTTACATTGGGATGGGTATTTTTCTCCTTGGTATCCGACTTGAATTGTTTCTTTCTATACACAATAGAGTTTTTATATATCAAGTTGTTGTTCAGTCCATGCATTTTCAATTTTCTTCTATTGAAAATACAAAAATATTAGGCATTTTTCATTGATTGGGATTTTGATCTTTTGATTCTTTATCATTTAGCTTAGTGCATGTAACGAAAGATTGCATTTTTATTTCAGAATTGCAGATTTGAAAATGAAAATTGCATTGTTTTAAGAAGCATATCATTCATTGAAAATTGAAGTTAGGACTTTGTATTGTATTCATATTTACTTTACTTGATGAGTCATAACATCATGAATTTCACTACCATACCTTTTTGAGTAAGCA
>JZKD02S2372668.1:0-12723 GCA_000966675.3 Picea glauca
TTGCTGGATGATGAGGAAGCTACTCGAGATATTTCACTGACACTTGAGCTATGAGTCAATTGTCTTCATCCAAAAGTAGAGTCATATTTGAACTTTTCTCCTTTATATTTGCCTCAAAATATGAAAAGATAATCCCCTCATCTATTTTGTAGTTGGGATGCATTTGAAAGTCACCTCAAACAATCTGGCAGCAAATGGATTTGATCTGGGCAAATATATTTTCATTCTGCCCATCTGCACTTTCGGCAGCTAACGGCACATCTTTAAACCGAAATTTGCTGCCGAAATTCTTACCTTGTCTTTGCATGCGATTATTTTTCAGATAACTCAGAAGTGATCACTCTTGCTTGAGAGCCTAACTCATTATCAGTTATATCCATGGGTGAGGATGCTGGTGCAGCTCTTCCAGGGGTGGATGGTCGAGTAGAAATAGGACTTTGCATAGTAGGTGTTGTTTGCCCTTGTAAATCCTTTAACTCTTGGATCAGAGCCTGATAGAGGCGGTCTTTGTAAACATTGGAAGCATCGACACTTCCATGATCATTATGTGTTACAAAGAAATGTAGTGGAGAATTTCCATAAGATTTTTGTGAATCACTGGAAATGCAATCCCTTGTCTAATTTCATCAAGACGGTCCCCTGTATCAGATGAGAAAAGATACAAATTGAAGAGTCTGAGAAATTAGGTCCAACCAAAGCTTCATATAGGAATGATTCATTTCCATACTTCGATTTTCGATCATGTTATGAAAATGACGCGATATCCTGAAACCCTATACTCAGAAGACCCACAAAATACTCAATGATATTTTAACGCTAAGAGAACAGAGGATCCTAAGAGAAAGTCTTTTGATCATAGAATCTTTATTCTAGAAATCTTTGTTGTATGTTTCTCTCGGCTCCTGGTGTTATGAGATCACTGCGACCTGAAAGAAACCGAAAATAACAAAGAATCCTCAAACAAATTATGTGCTCTGTTATTTTCCTTGTTTTCACGCACATGTGTTTCTTTCCTTGACAATTGTGAGCTCTATGACATTCACCTTCGGAAGCTTCCTGAGCATAAGATTTCAAATATTCCATGACTTTCAGTAGTCACTCTGCTACGAATTGCGCCTTGTATGTTTTTTGAGTGTCAGTGATGCTTAACTGTAGCCTGTGATTAGAAGAAATTGAACCAAGCTTTGGAACGATATTTGAAGAGTTTGATTGGGCAGCTTGAATGACATGCCCAACCTGTAAATCATCATTCCCTTCCTTATTGGGTGCACATTCAATCTCAACTTCAATAGGACAGCCAAGGGATGATTGGAACGCTTGTAAAATGAATGTTCTTAATTTTTATGTTGTTGCTCTATGTTCCTGACGGTTAAATATCAATTTGGCTATTGGAGTTGTATATCAAGCGAGCAACAACTCAAAGATTTTTCAAAACAGTTTTACAACCTGTAATAACTGCTGTGAGAGTTATCTTGGATGCATCTAGCGCATGTAAAACCTGAATACCAATAATTGCATTTACACAAAATTTACCAGACAAAGCAGATAAAAGCCATCTTAACAATGCCTCGCAAGTTGCAATAGAATACATTTTATTGGTTACTGTTTTGGCAACATGTTAAGGTTTGGCGCTTGCGCTTGGCTTTGGTGACTTATGTGTCGACTATGCTTGCCATGTGGACTTGGGGTTTGGCTTTAGAGATTCCAAGTGTATTCATATGTAAACTTAGGCATATGCATGGATATGGAATTTGGCAAAGTCTAGTATGATTTAAGTCAGACTTAGGTCAATTGTGCGCACACACCACATTTTGGATAAAATTTACAAAATAAAAATGTATATTTTTATTTGTAAACATAAAAAGATCTAGAAACTAAGGTTTAGGTTCTAATAACCAGTCTTTTGGAATGCAAGTCAATATGGCAAAGCCAAAGAAATCTTAGGCAAAAATATTAATAGGATATTATTCCAGGTTTGATGAAGAATTGAGACACTGATATTGGCCAAAATACCTAAGGGAACGATAAATCAAGTAGCGAGTAATGAGGACATTCTCCAAAAATACCATTACTTTTTTGGTCGCTAACACCCCCCTTGTCTCTTATGATACACTTGCCTTCCACTCACCCTCATGACATATCATTTTCTGTTTCACTCCCTCTTGTCTTCCCACACCTATCCCTCTCCCTATCACATCATCCCATCATAGGAGACATGTTCTCCCTCGACAAATCACATCCCACCACCGTATCTCCGTGGCCCCCACAAGATCTGCCACATCTATCCTCTGGCCTCTTCTCGTCTCACTTCCACACATAGTATGCCAAATCACCCCTGCCTAGTCACCATTCATCCGTCGCTTCCCGTCAGATGCCCCAATCTTCACATCTGCCTCCATGTCTTACCATGAATCCGTTTAGCAGATCGAGGTGGCAGCATGAGAAGACCTCCACGTCCCAAAGGTGCAGAGTTGACTAGGGTCATTTTCAATCCCAAGGAGGCAGTTATTGAAATGGTTGGTGGTGGGTGGACATCATTTCCACCATAAATAGAAATCCAGGAGAGGACTATCAGTTTGTCAACTCCTTGCAGGCCTGTTCTAGAGTGCGGTGGTGTATGACCGAAGTGCACGATGGTCCAGAGACTACATGCACAGTCTTCCAGTAAACATGCAGACGTAATGCCTTCAATGCAGTAACTCGAAGCTTCTGATGGGTTTTGCTCCAAGTATATGAAGACATTTTTTCCATTTTGGTATCTATCATTGGTAGAGATAAGCTCCCTGTTGTATAGTTTTAATGAAGCACCAGTTTTCCCTGGTTATGTATATATATGTGGAATTTCTAGTCTAATGACAGTCAGCTTCTTATTCCATCTGGTTTCCATCTAGTGTTGAAATATTTTATGATTGACTGAGTCACATGAAGCATTGTGACAATGTTATATAAAGGTTTTATTGTAATGTCATCACGATTTCTTTCAATGTTCTTGTGTTTAAATCTTTCCCCTTCGGGTTGTTGGAAGCTTGATGCTCACAACAAACCTTTGCACTTCCTCACAGTTTCCTTTCTTCTGCAAACTACTGAATGAAGTTAGATTAAGACCTCACCTGTCCATGCATAACCTTAGTCCAAAATTCTGAGTTAAAACAATATTGTATTGAGTTTAATTTCAGTCGATCACCCTTTTATAAACCAATCATGACATAAAACTGATGGGTGTTAGGATCTACTCCTGCTGCAATCCAGGAGTAACTTCTGACGCTAACATTTTATGGCACCGTTTCCAGGGATGAAGTTGAATATTTTACTCAGAACTGAACGACATTGAGCCTCTGATTCTAAAGGTGCATCAGGCATCAGATCCCTTGAAGATTGTGATTGTGCACCTGGAAACTCCATTGTGATGAATCCACTGTGGTGAACCTACTGTTTCAGTTGTGCCTTCGAGGGGAAGACACACGCGGTCTCATCCACAATTGCCTCTAGTTACATCTGAAGTATGTCCATAGAAGCTTGTTAGAAAGGGAAAGGCCCTCGGAGAAGGAGCTTCTGCTGCTGAACCAGGTATTTCTGACAGTTCTTATCTTCCTTTGTTATAAACTCCATTATCTTCTTCTCAGTTTCCTAGCAGACCTTTTACTGAATTTTCTTGTTTTCTAAACTTTGGGAGTGTTCCTGCTGAGATTTCTTCTGCTGGTCTGGGACAAGAGGGATAAACTCTTGTCACTCCTATCTCCTCTAATGTTGTAGCCTGGTCTAGACCGAGGAATTCAGAAGATTTTCCTACCCCAGGCTTTACCACCCCTCCTCCTATTACTGTTGCTACTGCTGTGATAAAGCATCCCTTTGTCTTACTAAACCCAACATCCTTCTTTTTAAATCCTCCACTGTTTCCCTTTCCTCCTACAAGCTTAGTTCCAATCTCCCCTGTTCAAACCCCTTCTCCTCCTAGTTCTCCTCCACCTAATATTCCTATGGCAGGAGAAAATCCCCCCATGACCAGAATGGATGTTATAATCGTTGCTAGGTATGCTCCCTTTGTGTTACCTCATCCTCTCAATGCCCTTCCAGTAGATGGCTACCTCTATCAACTTCCCAAGTTTATAGGCGAAGGAGATATAATCGTAGAAGAACACCTTGAAGCCTTTTACAGTTTTACATATCATCATGTCATCATGCATGCAGATGTATGGATGAGAATTTTTGCTCATAGCCTTGAAGGAGAGGCTAGGAAATGGTTTAGGGCCTTGCCTCATGGATCTGTTGATGGGATAGAGGCTTTGGATAATTCATTTTTGAGACAATGGGGAGATAAGAAAGACTTCATGTATTACATGACAGAGTTTGGGTTTTTGAAGAGAAAGGAATGAGAGTTTGTCTCTGACTTCTCCAAAGGGTTCAATAAGATGTACCATAAGATTCCTGCTGAGATAAATCCCTCAAAAGATTCATCCAAAATTACTTATGGCAGTGCCTTTGACCCTGATTTATGCCTTTTGTTGAGGGAAATGTGAGCCACTTCCCTGGATCACATGCAAGATGTGGCCGTGGAAGTTGAGTCGAATATTTTGGATGTCAATCGACTCAGAAATAAAGTTGATAGAGACATACCCAGAAGGAGAGTTGAAGCCTCCACATTCGGTTCCTCTACTCTTCCACCTTAGATGGATGAAGTAACTAAGATGCTAAATACACTTTCGGCTAGAATGGAAAGGTTGGAGTTAGAAGGGAAGCCCATGTACAGAAGTCCCCAAAATATTGATAACATAGGTTTCAGAAGGCCTAATAATAATGTGCCACAGGTTATGCCAAGGGAACAAAGGAACGGAGATAGGGATGATCAAAGGATTCAAGCCCCTCTCCAAAATAACCTAGTTAACGATGAGGATAGGGAAGAGGAGGAGCTTGACCCTGAAATTCATTGTATTGAAGACACCTTCCCTTTTCCCCATTTGACTTAGTCTTCATATGAAGAATCCCTCATTAACAGTCAAATCGATGAACTGAGTAAAGGGGAGAAAGCCAAAGACAACAGTCCTAACAGGTATAAACTCAATTCAAAGAAGAAAGAAGGGAAGTCTGATATCTCTGATCAGCCTCTTCTAGCAGAAAGGCCTACTAAGTCTGCAACAAACACTGCCAAGGAAAGGAAATCTCAAAATATCTTGCCAATAGCCAAAGCCCCTATCCCAGAGGTGATGGAATTTCCTAAGCCTCCCTCCTCCTTTAGTTTTGAGCATGAAATTCAAAAGATCAGAATTCCTGTACCCCTCTCGGAACTTGTTAAAAATGAAGATTTCAAAAGGTCCCTCTCCAAACTGTTGTTGTCCGAGCCACCTCAGCTTTCCACGGACTCAACAAATCTCCAAGATGAAAAGACAACAGCCATCCTAGGTCCCATGGTGGAAGACAAAGATGACTCATCCCCTCCCTTCCACACATCCCTAAACATACATGATAAGGTGCTACATAACTGCCTAATGGATTCAGGGGCTTCCCATAACCTCATGCCCAAAACAGTCATGGAAGAATTGAGACTGGAAGTAACAAAGGCCTATCATGATTTGTACTTTTTTGATTCAAGGAGGGTGCAATGTCTTGGAGTCATCAAAGACCTGGTGGTGTCCTTATTTCAGCTGCCAATGAAGAGTGTGGTCATGGACGTTCTAGTAGCTGATGTTTCTCCCAAGATTTTCATGTTATTGTCAAGATCCTTGATTAAAAATCTTGGAGGAACATTACACATGGACCTTACATATGCCACCAATCCAGTCTTTGGAGGGGAACACAAAAGACTCTACATAGAAGCTCAGTTGGCCTACATTGTTAGTGATGAAGCAAATCCCACTAATCACCCTATATTTTCACTTGACACTGATTTGGGGTCTAGTTTGTTGCATCTCAATGATTCTCATGAAGTCCCTCTTGAAATCAGAAAGAAACCCTTGTTTGATCAGTAAATACCTCCTCCAACTACCTATGTGTGGAAGATGTTCTTCGATGGAGCCTCTTCTAGTGAAGGTGTTGGTGCAGGAGTGGTCTTTGTATCACCTTGTCAAGAAACCATATCTGATCCAGATGGATATTGGTTGCCACCCACCTTTTCCAACTGGCTCAAAACAATTTTCTGACAATTTTGGTAATCTATTATTTTTAGCAATTTTAACTTCTAGGGCCATTTTGAGGGCCTAAATGAATTTTTTTCGGGATCGAGCTCCTCAATGAAATCCAAAATCATTATTGAGCCCCAAAAATTAATCTCCTCGACGATACCTTTCCAACGGGCTATCACATGCCTAAAACGGAGATCGTATGCAAAAGTTACGACCCCGGGAAGTTGATGTACTAACTTACCCAAACAGGGCCCACATGACTTTTGGTGCTTCATCTCCTAGGGTTAGGTTTTTGGATGTCTAGGGTTTTTAGAATTCTTGATTATTGTAAAAATTCCATGAGAGCCTCATTGTAACCCTCTTATTGTGAATGTGCACTTTCATCACATCTCTTCTCAGAGATAAGTCGCCACCATTCCAGCAAGCTTGTTTCTGCTGCATTTTACAGTTTCAACTTATTTCATTATTGAATAGAAAACTAGTTTTATTGTATCTTTGTTATTTCATGTTAAGCACCTATTTATAATATGTATTCATTTTTTTCTACTCATAAAATATGGATCAGTGGTATCAAATCAATCTACTCCTTGTCGTCTTAATGCATGTCCCCAATGAGGTCGGAGTACAAAGAGTTGGGTCTCGAGCTTGTTTCTCTTGAGGAAAGAAGCTCTCACATGCCCAAGCGACCTCCCATGGTAGGAGAAAATAAAGATGATGGGACATGAGATCCTTTCAAACTGTTGATTTAGAAATCCCTCACACAACAAAGGAACGAGATGATGGATAGTTTCGTGCAAATCCTTCGGTGGCTACCAACAGGCAACGCATCTTCTTCGAACAGAGGCGCCGCCCCCTTCAAGGTACAAATAAACTTCGTTATTCCTATATTTGAAGGTCAGATAGATGCATATGTTGTAGACAAGTGGTTGTATCTACTAGAAGGGTATTTTCTATCCATAACTTTTTGAATAAAGAAAATATTACTTTTGCGCTCCTCAAAGTCGTTCCCCATGTCAAATATTGGTGGGAAACTTTCTGTGACCAAACTGAAATAGAGGAAACCTAATTATTTTTAGTCACGGCCACCTGGGAATCCTTCAGGGATTCTATTAAGGAACAATACTACCCTATCATAAGTTATGATGACCTGTATACCAAATGGACCACACTACGGCAAGAAAGAGACCAAGCAGTGCCAGATTTCACAAATATCTTCCATACCTTGCACACCAAGTTGGGTATCAAAGATTCAGAGCGACATCTGGTGCTCAAGTATCAAGGTGCTCTACATAGATACATCCAGACTGAAATGGAATTTATGGACATCTCATCCTTGGGCACAGCCTACCGATATGCTGTCAAAATCGATCAGAAGCTCAAACAAAAGACGCGACAATTTGGGCCTGGGAACCCCTCACAACAAAATCTAGAAAAGGGCGGCCCCAACCCACCGAATAAAGGGTAGAGCAAAGATGGATAGTATCAGGACAACCAGTCCAAGCTATAAGAAAAGAAGGACACCAGAAAGACAAAGAAAGATACCAGGAAGTGGTGCCACTTCCATAAGAGCCCTTGGCATAACATTTTCGACTATCGCTCAAAGCAGTCGCTGGTGGCCGAAGTGAAAGCCTCTGAATCAGATGCAGATTATGACTCTGAGCCAGAACCAGAAAGGGGAAGATGAATCATTGACGCGAAACCCAGTGCCACCGTTGCTACCACCAAGCTCCAGCGTGGTGAACCACACAAGCCAAAAGAAGGAGAGTGCCTCTTCCATTCACAGATGTGGGTAAAAGGCACCCCGCTGCACTTCATCGTTGATAGCGGTAGCCAGAAGAACCTCATCTCAACAGAGGTCGTCAAGAGGTTGGCCCTGCCAACAACGTCGCACCCACAATTGTACACCATTGGATGGCTCCGCTAAGGAATCGATCTCTGCGTCAGCCAACAGTGCTGACTGTCGTACAACATCAAGCCCTTCAAAGATGAGTTATTGTGTGATGTTGCTCCTCTCAAAGTTTGTGATGTTTATTTGGGCCAACCTTATTTATGGAAACATCATGTTGTATATGAGTCTAGGCCTCGTAGTGTTATTATTACTTTGAACATGAAATTGTATAGGATACCCGAGGCAATCCCACCTAGTGTTATTTCCTTGATATCTGCTAAGCAATGCAGGAAGGTCATCTCTCAGATAGGGAAGTTTGTCTTCTTCGTGATTCACTCTCAAAATAAGAGAAAGATCATAGTTGCATCCAGGGTCTCTACAGTCGACCTCTCCACACAGCAGAAGCAAGTAGATAAGGTCGTGGAAGTATATTCAGATATCTTCTCCTCACCTATAGGGGTACCACTACACTGCCAGGTCAAGCACCCCATTGATCTGACCCTCGACACACTACTACCCAATGGGCCAGTCTATCATTGCTCTTTGTTAGAGAATGAGGAGATCAAGTGACAGATCCAAGAACTACTCCACAAGGGGTACATCGGCCCCAACTCATCACCTTGCGGGAGCCTAATCATGATGGTACAGAAGAAAGATGGAACCTAGAGACTCTGTATTGATTACCGGGCTCTGAATAAAATCACAGTCAGAAACCGGTACCCAATTCCCCGAATCGATGACCTCCTTGATCAACTCACGGGGGCCAAATACTTCAGTAAGATTGATCTGAATTCTGGCTACCACCAGGTCCCGATAGAACAAACAGATGTATGGAAGACTGCCTTCAAGTCAAAGGAAGGCCTTTTTAAATGGTTGGTCATGTCCTTTGGTTTGACAAATGCTCTAGCCAATTTCATGAGGATGATGGACAATATCCTGCGTCCAAAATCCAGATCAATATCCCTGTCATACAAGCTAGAGTTTGAAACCACCAATAATGTGGTAGAATATGAAGCTCTTGTTTTAGGTTTAAGGGCTACAAAATGGATGGGAATTAAAGAGGTAGAAGTGTTCGGAGATGCTGAGTTGATAGTCCAGTAGGTCATAAATGCTTATCGGGCTAAACATCCTCTACTTAGAAATTACAAAAATGAGGTGTGGGACCTAATTGATAATTTCCTCTCCGCTTTCAACATTTCTTTTATTCCAAGGGAAGAAAATACTTTGGCTGATTCCCTAGCTATCTTAGCTAGCCAGTTTAGGATACCTCTGCCACCTAGGATCAAATATGATGTTGAGATAAGATATAGGCCATCTGTGTCAGACAATATCAAGCATTGGAAGGTGTTCGATGATGATCTTGAAATTAGAAAATTCCTTGATTCTGTTGATGAGTTCTTTACATTGCACATTGATCAGGATCCTGATCCTGAAAGTAATCCTCACCCTAAGGTATTTTTAAATAAAATTGCTAATCACCATATTGTTCAGTTGCCTAGCAATCACATTCTAAAGGGACTAGTCCCTCTAGAAAGATTGTTTGTTGGGAATGATGTGGCAGTGAAGGGTGAGGTTTCAAATGGGGATGATGATGTAACTGAATGCAATATTGGCACAGAGGAGGATCCTAAGTTCGTCAAGTTGTCAAGAAGCATGTCAAGGGAGCTAAGAGTTGAGTATGTTGAGCTATTAAAAGAATTTTTTTATGTGTTCGCCTAGACCTATGAAGACCTCAAGACATATGACGCAACTGTCATTGAGCATAAGAACCCACTAAAATAAGAGGCTAAGCCATTCAGGTAGAAGCTAAGACAAATTAATCTGATGTTGCTACCTGTCATGGAGAAAGAATTAAAGAAGTTGTTGGATGCTCAAATCATAGTCCCTTTGAGATATTCTGAGTGGGTGGCTAATCTGGTGCCAGTAAGAAAGAAGAGTGGAGAAATTAGACTTTGTGTTGATTTTAGGAACCTGAACATAAGCTCCAGAAAGGAAAATTACCCCTTACCTAAGATGGAACACATATTGCAGAGGGTAACTGTTGCATCCATGATATCCATGATTGATGGTTTTTCTGGCTATAATCAGATATCAGTCTTGCCTGAGGATAGAGAAAAAACATTCTTCACCACTCCTTGGGGCACATTCATGTATGCCAAAATGCCTTTTGGATTAATGAATGCAGGAGAAACATTTCAGAAAGCCATGGACATAGCCTTCATTGGGGAGAAAGATCATTTCATGGTTATCTATCTGGATGACATCACTATCTTCTCCATATCTGATAAAGAGCATGGTTGTCACTTAAGGAAGGTTTTCTTGAAATGCAAAAGGTTTGGCCTTTCCTTAAACCCCAATAAATATTTGTTTGCTATGGAGGAGGGGAAGTTGTTAGGCCATATAGTATTAGTAGAGGGAGTGAGAATTCATCCCAGTAGGGTGGAGGAAATTCAGACCCTGTCACTTCCCAGATCCAAGAAAGAGGTCCAGTCTTTCCTAGGAAAAATTAATTTTCTGAGGAGGTTTGTTTCAAAGTTTGCCGAATTAGTAAATCATATCACTGCCATGCTCAGGAAGGAAAATGAAGTAAAATGGAATGATGAGCCCAGAGAATATTTTAACCAAATTAAAAAGGAATTGACTAAGGCACCTATGTTGATCAACCCTGATTACTCCAAGGATTTCTGATTTTTTCATTTGCTTCTTTTGATATTGTGGCAGTCGTTTTATTGCAGAAACATATTGAAGGGTTGGAGCAACCCATTGCATTTTTCATCCAGGCATTGAGAGATGAAAAAATCAAGTATGACATCATGGAGGAACAGGCCTATGCCTTGGTGAAATCTCTCAAAGCTTTCAGAGTCTATGTCTTGCACTCAAAAGTAATTGCATACGTTCCTTCAGCCTCTGTGAAGGACATCCTTATACAGCCTGACATAGATGGGAGAAGGGGTAAATGTATTGCCAAGATCCTTGAGTTTGACCTGGAGATTAAGCCAACCAAGTTGGTTAAAGGGTAGGGCTTAGCCAAGATGCTGGTTGAATCAAATTGCAAATACTTGGGGGTTAAATTCATCGATGGTTGCTCAGGAAATCAACAGGATGAATTGTCTGATGGAAATCCTCAAGACAATCCTCCACTAGCAGAATGCACCTGGTATAGAGATATCATATATTTTCTGCTAGAATTAAAGCCCCCTGATAAAATGGGGAAGAGTAAGGCAAGATATTTAAAGCTCAAAGTAGTCAAATATTTCCTTATTGACCAAGTCTTGTATTGGAGAGACCCTCTAGGGGTGTTTCTGAGGTGTTTGAACACATAGGAGGCCCAAAAAGTGACATTTGATTTCCATAGAAGCCTCTATGGGGGACACCATTTTTGGAAGACCACAACCCACAATATTCTCAGGGCTGGTTACTACTGACCCACATTATTCATTGATTCCTACAGAGAGGTGAAAGCCTACATAAAATGCCAAAGGTTCTCAGGAAAGGAGCATCTCAAATCTCTGCCACTAAAACCTGTAGTAGCTGCAACACCCTTTCAAAAATGGGGGTTGGACTTCATTGGAGAGATTTATCCTTCCTCAAGCGGCCAACATAGATGGATCCTGACTGCAACTGACTGTTTTACCAAGTGGATAGAAGCTATCCCCACCAGGATTGCTTCACACAAAGTTATCATCAGTTTCCTAAAGGATATCATAGCAAGGTTTGGATGCCCCAGTAGAATTGTCACTGATAATGCTACATCTTTCAATTCTGTTCCTCTGGTGAGGTTCTATGAGTAGTTTGAAATTTCACTGGTTCATTCCACTCCCTATTATCCACAAGGAAATGGACTAGCAGAGTCTTCCAATAAAATCTCGATTAATCTCATTAAAATATTGTTGGAAAATAATAAGAAGGCCTGGGACTCAAAACTCAAATTCGCTTTGTGGGTTGACCGAGTGAAAACAAAGAAATCCCTGGGCACCTCCCCTTTTCAACTTGTTTATGGGACATAAACTTTTTTTCCCACTCAGCTGGCTCTACCTGTAGAAAAATTCTTTCAAGATTATCAAGGAGAGCTAGACCATATGGTCAGAACAATCCATCAAATTGTGGAATTGTAGCAGACCAGGGAGAAGGTAATGAAAAAATCTCACAAACATCATCAGAAGATCAAGCAGGTCTTTGACAGGAGGGTCAAGAAAGAGGATTTTCAACTGGGAGATCTGGTATTAAAATGGGATGCTCCCAAGCAGGACAAGGGAAAACATGACAAGTTTGAAGCCCTCTAGATTGGGCACTTCAAGGTCGTTGAAGTGTTTTAAAATAATACCTATAGGTTGCAATATTTGGAGGGTGAGGAAGTTTTCAATGGCCTTGTGAATGGGCATTTCCTAAAGAAATGTTTCTTTTGAGCCACACATGGCTCCTCTATGTTTGTAAATATTGTTTTTCAGTTTATCTTTCATTTTTAATAATGACTCCATATTCCAATAGAAAGTTATTGAATCTGCAAAATAGTTCTTGGCGTCTCACAGGGAGAAAGCCATCCCCCATGGAGCCTAATGTTAGCACATAATCTTGTATGCGAGTTGTTTTCCTATGAAGTGTCCCCTTCAGCGAAAAAGTGGCAAAGAATGGGTCAAAAATCCACTTATCCTAATTTGGGGGGTGCATAAGTGCTCTGGATTATGCAGCACGTAGATCTAGGTGGTAAGAATAGGTGCG
>JZKD02S2372668.1:12881-30183 GCA_000966675.3 Picea glauca
CCATTTTGGAACCCCCCCCCGACCGTTCTACCTTTAATGGTGAGGGGGGGGGGGTCTGATATGGGCAGTTTTCTAGTGTGGGCCCCTTCGCTATCGTGGCACCTCCTCCTTGCATCGCCCACCTTCCTCTTTCCACCTATTTTCGACTAGGCCTCTTGTCCACTAGTCACATCACTTGTTTCCCCCCTTGTCTCGTTATGACACACTTGCCTTCCACTCACCCTCATGGCATATAATTTTCGGTTTCACTCCCTCTTGTCTTCCCACACTTGTCCCTCTCCCTATCATGTCGTCCCTTCATAGGAGACATTTTCTCCCTTGACAAATCACATCCCACCACCGTATCTCTATGGCCCCGACAAGATCTGCCACATTCATCCTCTGGCCTCTTCTCGTCTCACTTCCACACCTAGTATACTAAATCACCCCTGCCTAGTCACCACTCATCCATCACTTCCTGTCAAATGCCCCACTCTTCACATTTACCTCCATGTCTTACCATGAAGCCGTTTAGCAGATCGAGGTGGCAGCATGAGAAGACCTCCACGTCCCAAAGGTGCAGAGTTGACTGGGGCCATTTTCGATCCTAAGGAGGCAGTTATTGAAATGGTTGGTGGTGGGTGGGCATCGTTTCCACCATAAATAGAAATCCCAGGAGAGGACTATCAAATTTTCAACTCCTTGCAAGCTCATTCTGGACCGCAGTGGTGTCTGACTAAAGTGCACGATGGTCCAGAGACTGCATGCACAGTCTTCCAGTAAACATGCAGACATAATGCCTTCAATGAAGTAACTCGAAGCTTCTGGTGGGTTTTTCTTCAAGTATATGAAGGCATTTTTTCCATTTTGGTATCTATTGTTGGTAGAGCTAAGCTCCATGTTGTATAGTTTTAATGAAGCACTGGTTTTCCCTGGTTATGTATATATATGTGAAATTTCTAGTCTAATGACAGTCAATTTATTATTCCATCTGGTTTCCATCTAGTGTTGAAAGAGTTTATGATTGACTGAGTCACATGAAGCATTGTGACATTGTTATATAAAGGTTTTATTGTAACTCTATCATGATTTCTTTCAATGTTCTTGTGTTTTAATCTTTCCCCTATGGGTTGTTGGAAGCTTGATGCTCACAATAGACCTTTGCACTTCCTCACAGCTGCCTTTCTTCTTCTCACCTTTACTACAAACTACTAACTAAATTTAGATTAAGATCTCACCTATCCATGCATAACCTTATTCTAGAATTATGAGTTAAAACGATATTGTATTGAGTTTACTTCCAATCAATCACCCTTTTATAAACCAATCGTGACCTGAAACTAATGGGCGTAAGACTCTTCTCCTGTTGCAATCCAGGAGTGACTTCTGACGCTAATAGATCCAGGCCTCCAAAGGCTCACAACATGCAAGATAATACTGGAGATAAGAGAACCCGGTCAATACACTGCAGAACCTCTCCCACTGGTTGAGTTGCACACTGCTCTGACTGCTAATGAACCCTCAAGTTTCGACCCTCCTATTTTTTAGCTCCAAATTCCTCCAAACTTTCTCGGAATGTAGATCAGGCTAATAGAATCCTCCTGGCCAAGTTTCAAGATGAATGGAGAAATTTTGCTCCTCCAACTGAGCAAACCCTCTCTTGTTTGCGCCCTCCTTGTTTGACTGAATCAACAATATCTCGGTCTCTCCTCTAGGAGCCTCCAATTTCCACCAAAATATCTAGAATGATAGATCGGGCCAATACGATCCAGCTGATGAAATCACAAGACAATTTATAAAGATCTATGTCAATAAACAATGAAAACCACTTCTTGCAATGTGCCCCTCTCTCCTCCAAATCATTCCAATCTCTAGGAAATAAAATGCTAGGATAAACTCCTCCGGAATAGACTAGAATTGATGTTACGGACCATATGAAGAAAACCCATATGCTCATTTTCTAAGAATCCTCCTCCTTACTCCAGATCAATCCAAACAACTCAAGGTGGTGCACCCCCCTAGCTGGAAACCCCATAAGTTGTGCACTATATTGCTTATGCCACTATATCAAACCATTGCAACATTGTATAATGGTGTGGGAGGATTATTTCACCTCTGGGACCAAGCATGGATCAAGGAAGGTGGAATATTTCACCACCGAGTTGATCTCTAGGGTTTTAGACTCAAAACCCTCAAAATTGATTGTGCTCAAGATATCTAATGCAAAATAAGATAACAATCCAGAATGTCTTAGAAGTGCACCCTGTCATTTTTTTTATATCTCCAGTCTATTCATTTGTTGAGTTAGTTAACCACTAGGGTTAAATTTTAACTTTAACTCCCTTTTCTTTTCTTTCATTGAGTTACCCTTTTCCACACAAAGTCAACTCAGAATGTTATGTTTAGGAAGTTTCTTCTGGTTGAATTTGTCGCCAAGATGCCTGAGACTATAGTCTAGTGGGGATAGCTAGACCATTGAGTCTCTCCTAACCTCATCATCAAGAGGTTGGGGACATTACAGTCTCCCCTACTAGAAATTGCTTGGCCACAAGAAATTTTGTACCTGTCTCCTGGATCAACTGTTCCCCTTCCCAAGTCTCCATGGGTAGGTTCTTCCACTTAACCAGATATTTCCAGATTCTTATCTTCCTTAACGTCTTCTCCCTGACTTCAACTATCTCCTCTAGTATCAGTACCAACTATCCTTCTTCATCTATAGGTGGAAATTCCTCGATAGGAGTGATATTCTTGGTGATGGCCCTCTTCAAACATGAAACATGGAAGACACTGTGTATTTTGATGCCTTGTGGTAGATCAAACTCATATTCCATAGTGCCTATCCTCCTATTCACTCTGTATGGACTGAAAAAATGAGGTTGGAGCTTCTCTGTGCAACTTCTCTTGATGTATTCCTGCCTATATGGTTGAAGCCTCAAATAAACCAAGTCACCTACCTCCAATTTGCACTCAACCATGTTTTGTTCTGCCTGTACCTTATGTTGATTTTGTTCCCTTTGTAGGTGGTCCTTTAGTTCCTTGAGTATTTCCTGACTCTACTGAATCCAATATTGAACCATGCAAGCCTTGTTGTCACCAAAGGAAATCTTTGCAAATGAGAGGGGGTCATAGTTGTATAAGGCCATAAATTGTGGCATATTCACCCATGCCTTTTTCTGCCCTGATACATAATTCCTAAGGTATCCTTCAACTCATTTGTTGATTATCTATGTCTAGCCATCTGTATGAGGGTGATAATTGGTATTAGGTGTTAAGGTCGTACCTACTAACCTGAATATCTCCTACCAAAGTGTTCTCATAAACATGTTGTCCCTATCACTCACTATGGTTTTGGGAAAACCATGCAATCTAAAGACTTCCCAGAAGAACAGGTCTGCAACTTGTGTTGCACTATAATCTATGGAAATGGAAAAAAAGTGTGCAAACTTATTCAACCTGTCCACTACCATGAAAATACAATCTTTTCCCTGAGCCTTGAGAAACCCTGTGATGAAATACATAGATATGCTTTCCCATTTGTGGTCTAGAATGGGAAGTGGTTGTAGTAATCCTGGGTGAGATTGTTCATCTTTGTTGGCTTGGAAAGTGATGCACTTCTTGATGTGGCTCATCACATCTTATTTCAAGCCCTTCCAAGAAAACCTCCCCCGAACCAATCTGTATGTCTTGATGAACCCTTGATTCCCTGCTACTGGTGAATCATGGAAGGATTGTAGCACATTGGCCTTAAAGGTTGATTCGGGAACCAAGAAAAATTGGCCCTTTAGTATATGATATCATCCATGATCATGAAGTTGTCATCTTGTACATGTCCATCCATCACTTCATATGCAAATTTGTTTTTTGAATATTCCACCAAGAGGTGGGCCTTCCAATACAATGAGATATCATTCATGGCATAAAAATGATGGTCTTCTAGATAAGGCAACTACTACCACATTATTCTTTCCTTTGAAAATTTATATGTCAAATTCATAAGCCTGGATCTTGCTCACCCACTTCAGATCTAGGAAGTACTTGAGGCTATTGTGATTTGTCCTCACAACAAATTTTTTCCCAACCAAATACTGCCTGAACTTAGCCAATGCATGCATGATGTTTAGCATTTATTTTTCATAGATGGTGTAGAAGAGCTCAGGACCTCTCAATTTTCGACTTTCATAGACAATAGTATGCCTATTCTGAATAAGCATTGCTCTAATGCCTTCCCCTAAAGCATCACACTCTAGTGTGAAGGGTTGTGAAAAATCTGGTAGGGCCAATACTAGACATGTACTCATGACTTTCTTCATTTTTTCAAAGTTTGACTATGCTTCTGGGCTCCACTTGAATGCCCCCTTCTTGGTTAAATCATTTAGAGGTGCACAAAGTTGAGAGAAACCTTTGACAAACCTCCTGTAATAGCAACAGATGCCCAAAATACCCTTCAAGTCTGTGAGTGTCCTAGGTGTGGGCCAGTCAAGTATAGCTTGTATTTTTTGCCGGTGTACCTGTACCCCCTTCACTCCAATGATGTTTCCTATATAAAGGACCTCTTTCATTCCCAATTTACATCTAGATTCCTTAGAATATAAGTATTTCTCTTTCATGATAGCCAAAATCTGCTCCACATGTTGAAGGTGCTCCTCCCAAGTTTTTCTATAGATCAATAAATCATCAAAGAAGACCAATAGGAACTTCCTTAGTTTCTTGTTGAACAAATGATTCATGCAATACTGGAAGGTGGTTGGTGCATTATTCATCCCAAAAGGCATGACCAAAAACTCATAGTTTCCATAGTGACACCGGAAAGTAGTCTTGGAGATATCTTTCTCCCTCATTTTTATCTAATGATAGCCAGAGTGCAAGTCAATATTTGTGAAGTACACTGCCCCATGGATCTCATCCAATAGCTCATCAATCCTTTGGATGGGGTATCTATTTATTATTATCTTCTTATTTAGTGCCTCGTAGTCAATACACATGTGCATTGTCCCATATTTCATTTTCACCAGTACTACTGAAGATGCAAAGGGACTGGAACTCGGCTTGATGTGGCCCATGTCTAACAAATATTTAATGGCCTTCTCAATTTCATCTGTATATTTATTGGGGTTCCTGTAGGGAGTGGTGATGACAGGTTTCACACTCTCTTCCAATTCTATGATGTTCTCAAACCCCCTATCCGGTGGTGCCCCTGGTGGTATAGGCTCAAAGACCTTGTTATGTCTGTCAATTATTTTATGGATCTTTGGTGAGTAGTGAGTTTCCCCTTTCTTATCTACCCTGACTGATATTCTACATTCTACTACATAAACAATGTCTTCCCTCCTGAATGTGGCCTCCATGATTTTTTTTGTCACTGCTCTCGGTGTGTTTCCTGTCATACCCCTAAGAACCACCTTTTCCCCATTTTCTTCTGTGAAAGAAATTTCCATGGTTTTGTAATTTGTGGTGATAGGTCCCAATGTACTAATCCATTGTAATCCAAGGATGATGTTGGTGTCTGGAAGGTCCATAACATAGAAATCATGTGCCAAATAATGCCTTCCCACTATAAGTTCCATCCCCATAATGTATATGTCACAAGGCATGGTGCGCCCCCTTACTACCTCTACAAGAAATCCCTCAAAATCAATTGTCATTATATGTCTTCTTTGTAGTAGGGTTGAGTCAATGATGTTGTGTGAGGCACCTCAATTAATGAGAATTGAGACCTTCTACCCTTGTAGCACCCCTCTCATCCTTAAAGTGTTGAATTTAGGTACCCCATTGATGGATGCAAGTGTCATCTTCTCATATGTTGTAAGGTCGTGACTTGTATCTTCCTCTTCTGCCTTTCCTAGGGTTTCTACCTCTATGTTTTGTAGATGGCTGAAATATCCATCCTCCTCATCATTTTATATCACCTCAATGTAGTGTTCTTTTCCCTTACCCATGCATTTGTGTGTTGGATCCCATGGTTCTTTATAGGTGAAAAACAACTGCTTCTTCCTCAATTCCCTCCTAGTGGGCTCATCCATCATACCCCTTCCTTGATCAAACCCCCTTGGGTCTCTCCCTCCTTGGTTCATAATATTTATAGGGGTGAATCTTTTCTTTGTTGTTGATCCTAAGTCCCCGGTCTTCCAAATGGAATCATGCAAGTTGGTAAGCTCAAAATCCTTGACCCAACCCCTCAAGGGATCCATCAACCCTTTTGTGAAGAGAATCATAAGTCTTGATTGAGACACATCTTGTACCATCACTCCTATTCTCTATAAATCTTCTATGTAAACCTCTAGTGATCGTGTCTGTCTGAGCTGTGTGAGCTCCCTAAAAGGTAGCTCTGGGTCCCCCTGGTCAAACCTATCAATGAGATTATGTGTGAAATCTATATAGGATGTGATATGATTGTGACCCAGTGTGGTCAACCCATGGTACCACCAATCATGATCCTTTCCCTCCAAGTACATGGTGGAAAATTTGATGGCATGCATCTCCCTCATGGGGTTAAGTTGTAGGTAGGTATCCAGTTTCTGCACCCATGCTTGTGCAGCCACCTTAGAAGATCCATCAAAATAAATAATCTTCACCTTTCCTGTCCTATGCTCCAATTCATAGTTTGGCCTTTGATACTTCTTATGATTACCCCAAAAATTGATTCCACAATACTGGTCCAGTGTGACTTGCCTCTGGAATCTTGCACTCAAGGCATAATATTCCTTGGCATACTGCTCAAAATTTTACTCAATTTCATTCTCATAGTTGCGTTCTGGATGGTTATCCAAGAATGTAGGTAGATAAGGGCTAGGGGTGGCCCTATTGTGTGTTTCCCCCTGAGGAGCTCCACCTCCATAACTATGTCCCTCAATGTGATAACGAGGGCTATACTCATGCTAATGTCTAGTCTCCCCATGAGATCCACTAGCTTCCATGTTTGCATAAACCTTCGGTCCCTTCCCTACATGGGGCATCTGTAAGAGGAGTTGTGCAATTTTTTCCTGGCTAGAATTCACTCTTTCCATAGTTTCTGTCATTTCAATTTGTCCCATGCGCACAGCTTCTTGGTTTTCATGTAGATGATGAACAAGGGTGATTTGTGTCTGATTTATGGAGTGTTGTAAATCCTTGGAGAAACCTATTAGAATCTGTGGCTCATTGTGTTCACCTAAGCCCTCCATCTATGCCTTTGTTTCATGTGTCTTCTTCCTACATCTGCCCATGTAAATACAACTGAACTTCTGCATGTGCTAATCCTCACAAGATGGGAGGATCAATGCTTTGATACCACTGTAATGTTCCCAAGCCAATTGTTTTTCTTGGAACACTAATTGTTGATTGTTTGTTATGTTTGATGTTGTGTTTTCATATTCACCCATGCATTAAGGTTTACTTTAAGAAATGGAATAGAATATCTGAAGCATATAATCATAAACAAGACAATATACACAAATAACACTAGTATAGGACCAATAATGTCATATCTGACCTTTATTAACATAGTAATAAAATCCTTTGAACAAGAGATCTGCAGATATGGAATAAAACCCCAATAATATCAAGATGTGGTGTCAGTCGATACAATAATAAGAAATACAAAGATAATAGCCTCCCAAATGTTGTCTAAGAAGAAGATCCAATCTTCCAAAGGCTCACAACATGAAAGATAAGACTGAAGATAAGAGAACCCAGTCAATACACTGCAGAACCTCTCCCACTGGATGAGTTGTGCACTGCTCTGGCTGTTGATGAACCCTCAAGTTTCATCCCTCCTCTTTCTGAGATCCAAATGCCTCCAAACTTTCCTGAAATGTAGATCAGGATATTAGAATACCCTTGGCCAAGTTTCAAGCTGAATGGATAATTTTTTCTCCTCCAACTAAGCAAACCCTCTATTGGTTTGTGCCCTCCTGGTTTGAGTGAATCAAAAAGATCTCGTTCTCCCCTCTAGGAGCCTCCAAATGCCACCAAAATATCCATAATTATAGATCATTCCAATATGATCCAACTAATGAAATTGCAAGACAATCAATGAAGATCCGAGCCAGTAAGCAATGAAAACCACTTCTTGCAATGTGCCCCTCTCTCCTCCAAATCGTGCCAAGCTCCAGGAAATAAAGTGTTAGGATAACCTCCTCCAGAATAGACTAGAAATGATGCTAGGGAGCATACTAATAAAACCCAAATGCTCCTTTGCCTAGAATCCTCCTCCTTCATCCATATCGAGACAAACTCCTCAAGGTGATGTGCCCCCCTTGTTGGGAACCCCCCTAGGTTTTGCACTAGCTTGCTTCTGCCACTAGATCAAACCCCTACAACACTATAGAATGGTGTGGGAGGATTATTTCACCTTCAGGACCAAACCTGGATCAAGGAAGGTGGAATCTTTTACCACCGAGTTGATCTCTAGGGTTTTAGACTCAAAAACCTCAAAATTCATTGTCCTCAAGAGCTCCAATGCAAAATAAGATAATAATCCAGAATGCCTTAGAAGTGTGCCCTGCCCTTTCTTTTATAGCTCCAGTCTATTCATCTATTTAGTTAGTTAACCCCTAGGGTTAGCTTTTAACTTTAACTCCCTTTTCTTTTCTTTCATTGAGTTACCCTTTTCCACACAAAGTCAACTTAGAATGTTATGTTTAGGAAGTGTCTTCTAGATGAATTTGTCCCCAAGATTCCTAAGACTATAGTCTAGTGGGGATAGCTAGACCATTGAGTCTCTCCTGACCTCTTCATCAAAAGGTGGGGGAAATTACATTAAATGTAGCATATTAATACTTTTAAGATATAATTAAGACAACATCATTTCCTCTTTAGTCACCTCACCCATAACATCATGTAATCAATTAGTTTGACAACAATTTAAAGAAAATAAATTATAGATCTTGCATATCAGCCAACTCATAAGCACATAAAACATAAGTGTCATCTCTTCATCATAGTTAAAAAATTCACACAAGGGACCCCACCTATTAGTATATTATTAAATACAATTAAATAGTAAGGCATTGCAACCATTTGAAAGTAGGTACCCTCTGTTGTGCTTTTTGGTGTCAACACCCTCTTTAGGATCTACTAGTTATTCTAGTTGAATTGTTGTGATCGCAACATTAGCAGTGGGGTCTGTGTCGATGATCTATCTTCTACCAGTATCTTATGAATCATATTATGAATCAGGGTTTGGATCCTTTTCTTTGATCTCGGACACCAATCACTATTTTGAGCAACATTCATCGGTGTTGTGCCAAGGGATTTTTTGGAAATCACACCATTTTCCAGTGTCCTTTTTCATTTTTCCGTTACACTTCTTTTCATGTTTCTTGGACTAGTTTTTTGAAGGTTGGTTGTTAGGGTCATCTTTACCATACTTTGGTTATTGCAGATTTTCATACCTGAACTCCTACTTATTCTAGTGCTTAAATTTTTGCTTGATTTTAACAACATATCGATAAGCAGCACCCAATGATGAGATGTCTAGAAAATCCATTTCAGTTTGGATGTATTTGTGTAGAGCCCCACGGTATTTCAGAACCAAATGTCACTCATATTATTTGATACCCATCTTGGTGCACAAGGTATAGAAGGTATTGGTGAACTTGGGCACTGCTTGGCCCCTCTCTTATCATAGTGTGGTCCATCTCATGTTTTGGTTGTCATAGTTTCCAACATGGTAATATTTTTCCTTGACCACATCCAAAAACAATCCAAAGTGGGCTCGGCCCCATATATTCCAGACTCCTCTGTTGAAATTTTCTGCCAGTAAGTTTCCCACCAATGTTTGACATGGGGGAGATCCTTAAGGAGTGCGAAGGTGATATTTTCCCTGTCGGAGAAATTATGAACAAAGAAATAACCTTCTAGCAGATTCAACCATTTTTCTAGTTCATTGGCATCTATGTGTCCTTGAAATACAGGAATATAAAAATTAATTTGTACCTTGAAAGGAGAGGCTCCTCCAAAGTGGCCTATTGATGAAGACTTGTATGTTGTTATCGAAAGATGTTGAAGGATGCGGGAAAAATTCTCCATCATTTCGTCCCTATGTCGTGTGAGAGCTTGCTCAAGAAAAAGATTAATAGAATATTTTTCTCTGTGATTTTTATTTTCTTCCACCATGGAGGCTTTCTTGGGAATGCAACAGATATTTTCCTCAAGAGAGACAAGATCGAGACCCAACTTGCTATACTTGAACCTCATCAGGGACATGCACTAAAAAATGATAAAGAGCAGCCTACTCTAATACCATTGATCCGGATTATTTTTTGCACGAAATGTGAGAAGAGATATAATAAAGAAATGTATAGAGATATATCAGATATCAATAATATAAAATATATATATCCTATATATAACCATAAACATAAATATACAGTAATACACAATTTCTATTAATGAGAGAAATGTACAAAATTGTAGAAATACAGAGTGAAAGACATGTTAGAATGGTGGAAAATTATCTCTGAGAAGAGATGTGACAGATACTCGCATTCTCAAGAAGATGATTTTACAATGAGGCTCCAAAGGAATTTTTATCATAAATAAAATACAAAACCCTAACCTCGGAATATGAAAAGACAACAGTTTTGTGGACACTATTTTGGGTAGTTTGGTGTATCAACTTCCTGGGGGCATAACTTTGGCATACGATCTTCGTTTGGGGTGAACGATATCTCGTTGGAAAGGTATCGATGAGGATATTAATTTCGGGGGATCAATCAAAGGATTTGGCTATTATTGAGGTTCTCTATCATGAAAAAATGTTTTTTTGGCCCTCAAAATGGTCTCGGATGTTTAGGAACCGAAAAACTGCTAAAAATAGTAAGTTGTCGAAAATTTGTTTTGAGCCATTTGGAATAGGTGGGTAGCCACTAATATCCACCTAGATTATCTAATATGTTTGTACTTGTAGCTTTGATTTTCAACTTATATTCTCATGGTCAATGAGTAGTTTCTAGGGTTGTTTGGTATGATGATTTCTAATGAATAGTTAGCAAATTTTGTTGAGTGATATGATAAGTATAGAGAAGATAAGAGCATATATTTGTGTTCAATGTAACAACTCTATTTTTAATAAGTAATTTCCATATCTGTTATTAGTTTGTATTTATTCCCTAAGGGTTGGAAACAGAAATTCAATGAAGTATATATATCCAATGTTTATTTTCTTGCACTACCTTGTGTATTTAGTTTAGATATAAGTGAAATATATCTTGTTGTAATTTTTATTTAGATTCATCCCTAAGTATAAAGTTCACAGGAAATAGATCCAAAGAACCTCAATATGGAGGTAAAATTTCTAAATTTTCATTAAGCAATGTTTTCAAAAAAATTCCACATTTTCTTCCCTCCTCACTTCTTCAATAGTTTCATGTAGCTCAACCAATTCTTTTTCAAATTCTCCATAACTTTGACATTATATTATTCTAGATCATGGTTCATTCCTCTAAGAATGGATTCTTACAAGGCTTGTGTTGGCACTGAGAATCGCCCTTAGATTTCAAGAGGATAATCCCAGTACCCATCAAAAGGTTTGTGAATGTAAATTAGTGATTAAAGGTCAAATGGACAAAACTCAGCATAGGAATGTTTTAACACAAAAATTTGGGCTAGCATGCATAAGAAAATGAGGTTTTGATTAAATTCAGTCAGTGGTTTAAGATTAAAGGTGAATAGGAGGAATAATTAGTGAGGAAGGTACATAGGTCTGCTCTAAGCATCAGGCCTTCAAGCAGTGAGGAGAAGAAAAACCCAGTCACAAGAATTTCTTGAACTTAAAGTTTAAAACACTGAAAAACATTCATAGCAACATTATAATGAAACATTCATTTTAAAACAACCACAACATATCATATGTATCATCCAATCATGAGCATTTCAGAATAAGAGGAAACAAGATGATGAAAGGAAAATGACTTCTATTAATGAAAATGTCTCAAATCTCATACATAACCAGAGAACAACTCCGCTTAGTCAAAATATTACAAAAAGGGAGCTCTTCTCAACCATTCGAACCTATAAAATCATTCATCATATGTATTTATAATAAAAAATAGTAGGCAACATCTAGAGGTGCGAGTTGGCCTTCCTATCCTAGGATTCTCCACAAAAAACTATAATTCTAACATCTGTACCAACAGATCTAACAAACTGCTAAAATTAAGGAGCCATGTTGGAAACCACTCTAACAAACATTGAATGACATGTCTTGCATTTTGGGCACATCTTTCTCTAGTTCCAGCTGCCACCTACTGATCTTTGGTTCCCTCCACATCATCAAAGTCAAGAAGGAGTCATGAATTCAAAAAATTTCACTGTAATGGAAAATTCGTAGTGCCATTTAATAGCGCATTTGGTATCCAATTCCGTAGCGCCCTCCTATTACTACTCTGCATATTTCGTAGCACCCTTCCTATGCTTGGTTAGTTGATTTCATAACTCCCTCTTGTAAATTTCTCTGCAGATTCTGTAGTACTCCTTTGAAAAGTTTCCCTGCAGATTCTGTAGTGCCTTTGGTAGTGAAGTCACAGAGAAGTATGTGTAGACGATTCTGTAGCGTCGAGCGCTATGAAATATATTTTTTTTTCTATGTGATGCAGCCACTCTAAAAAAACACAAAAAATATTATTTGATGGACTAGGAGCCTATAAATGCATGTATAGGTGAAAATATTATACCTCCCAAAACACTTCAAGCTTGCAAAAGCAACCACCCTAAAAAATGGATCTGTCATACCCTCCATCTACGTCCTTAATCTATCACTCCTCCTTGTTGCAGGATACCTTTCCTCTAGCATGGTAGCATCTATTTCTTTAGTAGGGGTACTCTTCTCTACTACAGGTTCATCTCTTTCTATTGTATCTTGTAGTAGAACATTTAAGTTCCTCTGAGCTAAGTCATTCTTGAAGGGATGCAATTCTTCCTTGAGCTTCCGGTTTTGAGATTGAAAGCTTATGTTTTTCCTGTACAGAGTCTTAAGTTTCTTATGGAGAGGTAAGAATATTATTGTTGTAAACCTTGCCAAATGAAGGGTTTAATTGTACATTTCCATGATCTCCTTCATCTTTCTTCTCGCAGTCAAGCTTTCTTCCTTCAAACGGGAAACTTCCTTTCTAGCATCCTTGAGTTGTCTAATCAATATTTTGAAAGTGGGATTTTCAAGGGGAGTGATAATGTTGATAACCTCAATAGGATTCTCAGTGGATTTACCTTTACCTTTATCTTTCTGCTAAACAAAGGCTTTGGCTATAACCTCAATAGGCTCCTCAATGGCTTCACCTTTACCTTTAACTTTCTTTTGGACTGAAGCCTTGGGTATGACTTTTGCTTCAACAACTTATTTTTGGGTTGATGATCTAGTAAAAGGCCTCCTGACTCTGGTATTATTTGTTGGAGCAGGTGAAGGGAAATGCAATTTCCTCCCCTTCTTGGTTGTGGTTTTGGTCGATGAAGGAATTTCTTCCAATTCAAGTGCGGGAGGAGGTGAAAATTCTCTTTATGGGGAGCGATGAACCTCTCTCTCTTCTTATTCAATTTCCTTAGGGGTTTCTTTATCTTGGATAGTAGGTTTTCTTTTTCTCTTCCTGCTTGTTCCTACTAGGGAAACACTACTACATGGCAAAGGACTCTGCATCCTGGAATAAGGGGTAGAGGCTATATCTAGCTGCATATTGGCAGAGACAATGAATTGTTCCCAATAAATACGCCTTTTCTTTAAATCTTCCATAACCAACATCCTGATCAACCCAGAGTGGAAAACACTAGTGTCCACAGCCTTGGACATGTCTTGGACTCTATCAGACATCTTTTCCATACTTCTTAACAGATAAAAAGGGATATTCATGGAATCCTTGTGAGTGAAATGTAGAAAGAGACTTATGTGATACTGGTATATCATGTTAAATATTCCCTCACATGTGAAATATCTCTAGATAATCTTCAACATTTTATCAAAAACCTCAACTAGGTGGCTCCTACACACTCCCTTAGACAAATTGTCTTTCTGATAGTCTGGCTTGAGGAAATCCTTGGAAAAGGTTGCATTGAGGATCATGGATTTGAACCACCTCTCACTAGTGTTGGGTATCTCAGTGGTAGTTTCAATAGTGGCCTTAGATACCTCAAACTCAAGGTTTCCTACCTTGGTCTTAATTCCATCAAAGTTTAAGGCAAACTGACTTGCTACTTCAGGGTGTCCCCTCTGCATGTTTTGAAAATAAGAGAGGCAGAAAACCCTTTGGAAAACCTCCCTGACCATAGCCTCAGCATCAAACAGGTGCATGTTAGAAGACTCAGTCCTGACCACATTTCCTCCCTTGCAAGACTTATTCTTTTGAGGTGTATCCATGGATAGAACCAGGGGATCAAAAGAATGTAATTCTATGAGGGGTGAAAAAACCAAACAAAGGAAAAGGTCTTTAAATTTTGAAGGTGATCCTTAATTGGTCATTTAGGTCTTTCCTCCAACTCATTTTTGGATTAACAATAGACTGGTGTGATGGTTTAAAAATCATAAAAATATACTCTGAGAAATGGTATGAAAGGATACTGCATTGTTCAGGTTTAGATTTTCATTGAGCCACCATACAAGGTCCTCAAAGATTTTAAAAACATAGGGGTTCCTTAATCCTCACTACAAGTAGACTTGTGAGATGAAATTATAACACGAATCAGTGAAAAATGAGAGCTAATTGTTGGAGCTGTGAGTGTAAAATATAGAAAAGGTTTGATAGGGAATTGGTAGCGTTGGAACAGGGGATCCGTAGTGCAGTCTAGCAATAATTTCAGTAGTGAAGTATGGGTAATAAGAACCAAGGTGATAAATTGGTGCTCAAAGTCTGAAACACAAGGTCTGAGTTCCAATGAAGGGAAAATTCAGTGTGCAAATGGCTATGGAGTGTGTGGCAGAAGAGGTAGAGAGGTTGGTTGGTGAGAGAATTGGTAGCTTGTAGTGCTAGGTGCTACCAAAATATAAGACAGAGATATCTTAATGCTCTTCAAAGCAGCTGAAAAATATCATAAAGTACCTGGACATTATGGCTAATAAGTGGAAGATCTGCAACAAGATATGGATTTGTTACATCTACCTCAACCTCCAATTCAGCTCGAATAGTCAATCTCGTAGTGCAATTTGTAGCTCTGTCTGGACTAGTGATTTCAATAGCACCGAGCTTAGGAGGAAGATTCAAAATTGGTAAACAATTAGAACCTCATAAATGAACAAATACTAATATTCCTTTTGAAGAAAAGGGTGATGAAAAAAATAAAATACATGACATCATCTATGATGGTGAATGATGGTAAGGAATTGAAGTACAAAGGTGTGCTACGAAAAACGCCTAGTGAGTTGGCAATGCCCTTTTGAAAATTTGATTTGACTCCTTAACATGCATAGGGATAGAGTGGAAAGGATCAAGAGCATGAGTGGATGGAGTGACATGTCAGGTTGTTAGGGTCATGTGGTCGATAGTGCTTGATGTCAAGTCAAGTGATGAGTCAAAGACATAAACCACAAAATGAACTAGGCTTTGAACCATAGGTGTGGGCCAAAAATGTGAACCAAGACCCAAAATTTTATTTGTTTAGACTAACTTAAGAAAATAACAAAGGGAAAAATAAAACAAACCTAAAGACTAAAGAGTAAAAATTAAAAACTAAGGGGAAAATTGACCCATGACAACTTCATGTGATAAACCTAAAGACTAAAGAGTAAAAATTAAAAACTAAGGGGAAAAATGACCCATGACAACTTCATGTGATAACAACTTCTATATGGAGCTCTTGCCTCAACCTATATGGGATTTATAATTCATTTTCCATCCTTGTCAGGGATTTTCCTTTGTATCACATTCTCCTAGTTAGCTTAGAACCAATTCCTCGTGTATGCAATTCAAAATCTACTAAAAGAATCACTAGATTGTTAAAAGGAATAAAATCTAGTTTAATAGATCTTGCTATAATCCCATTGATCATGGTTTGTGATTCTCATGTAGATATGGAAGGAAATTGGCATGGTTCTCCCCCATAATTTTAATGAGGAATTTGGCATGGTTGTCCAAATTGGTTTTTAGCACCTCATTTTTTACTTCCAAGTGATTGAACATTCTTACTTGGCTCTATATTCTCTAGTTAGAATTTATTTATTTATATTTTTCAATGGTTGGAATATTTTTCACTTCAAATATTTTACTATGGTTGTTATCTCAATTCCCCACAAGAAAAATTCTCCAATACCTATGATTTGTAAATTTTCTTGGATATTCAAATGGTCAGCGCATCATAGAAGTGATTTTTTCAATGAATTTTTTGCAATGCAATGATATGATACTTTGTTATGTTGGGATTATTTTACATTTATTCTATATTTATTCTTGTATTGATATTGTATATAGAATCCATTCAAATTTATATTATATGAATCAACAATAAAACATAGAATTGGAAGATACAACAAACACACCAATTAACACACAAATTTACCCTAGAGAAACTTGTACACCCAGCAAATGGGGATTGGTGTCTCTTTGTTTGTTTCTTTTAGAAATTACAATGTAAATCCTATGGAATTTATGGCCAATGTGGTATATATATCAAAATATTTCTATGGTTGTGATGTTAACTTGATTCCTCTTCCCTATATTGTTAACGAAACAATATCTCCTCGAAATCAAAACCCTTTTCTCTGGTTATTGATGGGATTTTAAACTATTACCTCTCGAACATTTGGATCTCCCCAACTATTAGTTTCCAAAACCACTTTTACTATGATCCATTAGAGTAAATTTTAGGTCTAAAATGGCCCTCATAAGAAAAATCAATGTTGATGAGTTGAGATTCAAAAACCAATAAAGTTTCAAGAAATTGGGTCAACGATAATCATTGAAAAGGATCTATAGAAGTCAAATATTATTACATCATATTTTTACTTCGAAATATTTAACTACATATAAGCCTCACCTTGGTTAATATCTAGTTAATATCATCTCAATATTCTTCAAATATTAAATATAGAGTATTTTATATTATCACTACTGAGTCTAATATAATAGTTAGTATTTCAAGATATAATATTTAGAAAATTTTATATTATCACTATTGAGTTTGATATAATAGATAGAGTATTTTATATTATTATGGGATTCAAAATGATTGTAAATTAGTAGACATCTGGATTTGGAATAAGAAAAAACTCATCTTTGAGACTGTCACTCATGTTATTTTATATGGATGTGAAGTTTGGAGATGCAATATCTCTCAAGAATATTAGAGAAAGATAGAGCAAATCCAAAAGAATTGTATAACTTATATTCTCAAAATTAAAGGAAATACACCCTATCATATCCTCCTC
>JZKD02S2372679.1:0-37805 GCA_000966675.3 Picea glauca
CGCGAAGGAAATCATATATTTGTATGTGCAACAAAAACAATAGTTCCAGGTGAAGAGTTGTTGATCGATTACAACTTAAATCGAATAGATGGAGAGGGTGACCATGGAAAGACACTCACAGTGCCTCACCAGGTAAATGTTAAATACAGTAAAATATTATGACTACAACAACTAAATTTCATACATTTCATTATTTATTTTTCTGTTATTACTGCAATATTTCATTTTCTTAATGTTACAGGTGAATTTCCTAACTTTTATTGATTGATTTATTGTGTCAACATCTGTCCAGGGTGACCGTGGTAGAAAATCACTCGATACATCTCTCCAGGGTGACCGTGATAAGGCACCAGTAGTGCCTCACTAGGTAAATATTAAATACATTAAAAAATTATGACTACAACAACTAAATTTCATTTTTTTTTTTTTTTCTGTTATTACTACAATATTTCATTTTCTTAATGTTACAGGTGAATTTCCTAACTTTTATTGATTGATTTATTGTGTCAACTTTTGTCTAGGGTACTGACCATGGTAGAAAATCACCTGATACATCTCTCCAGGGTGACCATGGCAAGGCACCCGCAATGCCTCACCAGGTAAATGTTAAATACAATAAAACATTATGAATACAACAACTAAATTTCATAAATTTCATTATTTATTTATTTTTCTGTTATTACTGCAATATTTCATTTTCTTAATGTTACAGGTGAATTTCCTAACTTTTATTGATTGATTTATTGTGTCAACATCTGTCCAGGGTGACTGTGGTAGAAAATCACCTGATACATCTCTCTAGGGTGACCGTGGCAAGGCACCTGCAGTGCCTCACTAGGTAAATGTTAAATACAGTAACAACTTATGACCACAACAACTAATTTTCTGAAATTTCATTATGTTTTTTCTGATATTACTCCAATATTTCAGTTTTTAAATGTTACAGGTGAATTTCATAACTTTTGTTGATTGATTTATTGAGTCAACTTCTGTCCAGGGTGAACGTGTCCGAGTTTCACCCGTTACATCTCTCCAGGATGATCGTGGAAAGGCACCCGCAGTGCCTCACCGGGTAAATGTTTAATACAGTAACAACTTATGACTACAACAACTAAATTTCTGAAATTTCATTATTTTTTTTTTGATATTACTCCAATATTTCATTTTTTAAATGTTATAGGTGAATTTCATAACTTTTGTTGATTGATTTATTGTGTCAACTTTTGTCCAGGGTGAACGTGTCCGAGTTTCACCCATTACATCTCTCCAGGATGACCGTGGAAAGGCACCCACAGTGCCTCACCAGGTAAATGTTAAATACAGTAACAACTTATGACTACAACAACTAAATTTCTGAAATTTTGTTATTATTTTTCTGATATTACTGTAATATTTCATTTTTTTTTAATGTTAGAGGTGAATTTCATAAATTTTGTTGATTGCTTTATTGTGTAAACATCGGTCCAGGCTCCCACAGAGGATATTGATGAGGACGAAATATATTATTCGACAAATCCAATGACAACTGTAACGAAGGCCTTGAAGAAGGATAACATGGAGTATCTAGGTTTGATTAGCAAAAGACCCATGACATAGGAGGACAGGGAAAAAATTGTAGAGCTACAAACTACAATAACTAATTATGGGGTAAGTGGCATCTTTACATATTTTTATTAGCTATGACAATTTCATATCCGTTTTTTAGTTTTATATTTTGTATATGATCTGATAAAGAAATTTTTTTTGTTTGTAGGAGTTTTTAAACCCCGTGCATGGGGAATCTGTAGATCCTGCAACTGCTATAGGTAGCAGTGAGGGTCCAATGAAAAAAAAAGGTTGACATAGAAAAATGCAAGTGAGGCTTTTTGAGCCTCCTAAGGTTCCCCTTGAATCCATTGATGAGTGGGGTGATTTTGACTGACATGACATGCCAGAGCATGATGAGCCGGAGCCTGGGACTCCACATGATGACTCCGAAGATGAACATAGTGTAGGTGCACATGATACTATTCTACATGGAGCAGAACGAATTAAAAGCACCAAATCACTAGATGTCACCTTTCTGGTGGATGACGCATGTGTTCCGATAAAGATTCAGAAGATTGCAGGGAATTGTCCCATTGATTGATTCATTTTTTTAATGAAATTGAAATGGATTACAATTTGAGATTATTAATTGATTAATGGATAACACATTACTGCAGGAAACACTGTTTTCTATAGAAGCTTACATGACAAAGCATTGGAGTTGTTTGGCCCCACCATTCGCACATGGTGGAATGGCCAAGATAGAAAAAAGAAAGATGATTTAATAGATCACATGGTGAATTTGTTCGACAACACTTTCAACAAGAAAGTGGTTAAAAAGTTAGTCGACGAGAATTTAAAATACACTAGGGCCCAGTATAGGGATAAATTGCAAATAGACCTAAAGCACAAGTGCCCTCCCATGGTTTCTAAGAAAGAGTGGAAGGCGCTAATAGAGGATGCAAATGAGAACTTGTTTAAAAAACAAGGACAACAACCATGATCTGGTCAAGCAAGGTACAACACATGTCATATTCCTAGTCCTTCAAATGCTTGGGGAAAGTATTGCTTCTCCTCATCTTTTCTTCCTTACACCCCTTTTTCTCCATTTATATTTGGTCATAATATAGATGGGTCCTTTATTGATCCAATAAGGATCCAGAGAAGGTTAAGACAACTCAGAACACATAGAAGCAAATCAGAACGTTCATAATGGCTTCAGCAGAGGGAAGAAGGGCAAAAATGCAAAGTTCCTAAAACTCAATGAAAATGGCATAATCATGAAGAGAACGTCGCAATATTTCTAACGACGCAAATAGATCATCAAATGGAGTTACAGATCAAAAGTTATAAGCTGTCAAAGTTTAGTCAAACTTGGTCAAATAGGCAAAAATCAAAGTGACACGTGGCACCACTGCAAGGGTGACACATGGCACAACTGAGTTGACAAGATGACATGGCATGGAAAACACATGGGAATGTTCAGTGATGACACATGTTAACTTCATTGGCAAATCATATTGTGACAAGTGGCAGTTTTGGTGGACCAGTTATATGGTGCCACATGGCCCAGTCATAAGCTGCCACGTGGCACCCCTCCAATGGATGGAATACGAAAAAGATTATTCAACTCCCCAAGAATTGAACTCATGACCTCCAAACAGCCCAAAACCCACACACATGTGCTAACCACTACACCATACCATGTTTCTTGTGTGAAATATTGTTTAAATAATATTTAAGTTTAAACTTGAACTAAGGCGCCAAAAGGGAGGGGCTAGGCCTTTGGCCCAACCCCTGTTCACATGTTTGGAACCATGCGACCACACACCAACGAATAACATATGCCGCCCAGCTATCCACCAAGAATCACGCGCTCCATAACTATATGCCACGGTTTTAGAGTTTGGATAAGTGGGTTATTTTAATAAATTTGTAATTAATTATTTTGTTATGTAAAGATGCTCCTTTTGGGTTATAAAAGGGGGGTTCATCTCTCATGTAAGGGAGTTCTCATTACAAGTTGAGAAGAACACTTGGTGATGAATTCTTTTGTATAGAGTTTTATGTCCATTTGTATTAGGAGGAGAACCAAGGGTGCATGTACGGAAGAGGCACGAATTTCGAGATCGAGGCACGAAATCCGAGGTGAGATTTTTCTTGGGTCAAGAAGTGTCAGACTCAAATTGAGGCATAGATATAGTCATTTTTAGGTAAAACGATACCAAAAACGCAGTGGTTGTGTTATTTGTCTAATCTGAGCAAAGCTTCTATGGCTTAACTCCATAATGAGGTATACTTATGTATTTTGCCCAATTCTTTTGTGGAGTTAATAAAAAGACCTACCCATTTGAGTGCAGGACTCGGAGATGTAGTCCACCAGGGACGAAATCCATTATCAATTTCTTTGTGTTCATATTACATGATTGTGTCTCTTTCATTTTGAGCTTTTCCTTCTATATGGTGTACTTTTATTTATGCTCATTTTATGCAATTCTTTAATAAGTCACCTGACGAAAAGATCCCGGATAATGTTGGTATCAGAGCAGACGTCTTTGACTTGAATTGTTGAGTATGAATGCTTACTAGGGCCAAGCATAAGTAGGGTGAAGGAACTCTTAAGACGTTTAGTCCCGAAGTTGGTTGTACATCCCGAAGGAAGAAGATGGCAGAAGAAGACAAGCATGATGAATAGGAGAAAAAACTTTCACATGGTCTTTTATCGCATGTCAGAAATGGTCAAATGAATGTATGAATATTATGAGGAGAGGATGAAGAAGAAGGAGAGGAAAAAAGAAGCACATGTAGATGATGATTCTTCGATAAACCAAAGGGTTGGAGGAGATCCTCTTGAGCCTCCATCTTCGCCTTCAATTTCTAGTTCTTCCTCTGAGAATTCTCATCACTCTTAACATTCTAACCATAAAGCCTCTTTTAAGAAACTGTTACTAAAGCTTGATGTAAAGTTTTCTTTACCTATGTTTAATGGAGATGCTAATCCTAAAAAGTTAGACAATTGGATCTGACAGGTTGAAGTATATTGTCGTGTTTAGAAAATTGATGAAGAGGAAGTTAAAGTGCAACTGGCTTCTCTTTGGTTGGAAGGCACCGCTCTCATATGGTGGGAGAGAAAGCTACAGGACAGAAGTAAGTGTTGTAAGTTTCTTTCCTCATGGTCAGATTTTAAAACAGAGATAGGGAAACAATTCTATCCATTAGGGTATTTACATAAAGTAATGATGGAATGGAAAACGTTGAGACAGAGTAAAGGTCAGAACATACAAAGTTTCACAGAGGAATTTAGGAAGAAATATCTAGCATTGAATATTCCTTTTGGATTCTTATGAAACTTTAATGAAGTATATTGGTGCACTTCATAGTTATATTCGTCATAATTTTCTCTTGTTTAACCCCACTAGTCTTGACGAAGTTTGTGTGCAAACCACTCACCTTGAGAACAGGGGGAAACATGTTCAAGAAGATCCCACGAAGAAACATTCTAATTTCCCACAAAAGACTTTCAAGAAGTTCAAAAGGAAGGGAAAGAAGACTGCTACAGTAATGAGAGAAGGAGAAAAACCATCTTGCACTCATTGCAAGAGGAGCGGTCACGATGAAGAACACTGTTGGAAACTACATCTGGAAAAGAAACCGAAACAGTTCAGTAGAAAGGGGAAGACAAAGACTATTTCTACAGTGCAACAAGATCTTGGTTCCGAATCAGGAGATGAAGGAAAGATCACAGCAACTGGAGTACAAGGTAAATATTCTCTTCATGCTAGTTCAAGTTCCACCGATGAATCTCATATTGATGAATGAAAGAGGAATGAGTTATTTCATATATGAGTTGTATCTAAACATACTAAGATAGATACATTATTTGATTCGGGTTCCCAAGTAAACTTAATATCTGAAGCACTTGTCAAAAAGATGGGTTTTATAATGAAACCACATCCAAAGCCTTACCCTCTTGGTTGGGTATGTGACAAAGAAAAACTTAATGTCACCAAACAATGTAGGGTTAGATTTGCTATTGCTTCAAAGTTGATTGATGAAGTAGATTTAGATGTTGTACTGCTTGATATATGTGGCATAGTGTTGGGAAGTCCTTATCTTTATGATAGAAAAGTAGTCTTATTTTGTCATGAGAACAAATACCACCTTACTAAAGGGGGAGTGGAATATATTGTTATAGCTCACAACATGAGGGTGAATATGACGCTCATTAGTGCAGGACAAATGAAAAGACTCATAACCACTAATAAGAGATATGTACTCATGGTCGTCAAAGAGAAAGATGTCGGGACATCCAATGCTTTCCAAGGGTGTGATCCATCTCATAAAAAGGAATTAACTGATATTGTTTCTAAGTATGATGATATTTTTCAGGAACYAGATGGATTACMTCCTAAGAGGGAAATCCAACATGAGATACATCTGYARYAGGATTCTCCTTTGCCTAATGTGGGCATGTATAGGATGTCAGTTGTGGAGATGACARAGATCAAGAMGCARGTACRGGGCTTATTGGATCAARGGGTCATYAGRCCYAGTTCATCTCCTTGTGGTTCTCYGATYGTGATGGTGCCAAAGAAAGATGGCACATGGCGAATGTGTGTCRATTAYCRAGCYTTAAATAAAATCACRGTGAAAAATCGATACCCTCTTCCTCGCATAGATGATTTACTTGATCARTTAAASAATGTTGTTTATTTCACTAAGTTGGATTTGCGCAGTGGATATCATCAAATAAGGGTTGCAAAACATGATGCATGGAAGACTGCCTTTAAAACCAAACAAGGATTGTTTGAGTGGTTAGTTATGTCGTTTGGGCTTTGTAATGCTCCGACAACTTTCATGCGTGTGATGAATGATGTATTCAGGCCTTTCCTGGATGACTTTGTGATTGTATATTTAGACGACATTATTTTTTTCAGTGGGACTTGGGATGAACATGTCAGGCATGTAAATAAAGTATTGGATACTTTGCAGAGGGAAAAGCTGCATGTGAAAATGTCTAAATGTGAATTTGGCAAGACTACACTTGTATATTTAGGTCACATCGTGGGAGGAGGACAATTGAAGATTGATCCTTCCAAAATTGAAGTGATTGTGAAATGGCCTAAGCCAAAGAGTGTAACTGAGATTCGAAGATTCTTGGGTGCAGTCTAGTATTGGAGAAGATTCATTCCCAACTTCTCTTTTATCGCAGCTCCTTTGCATGCCTTAACCAATGTGAAGAAGACTTTTCAGTGGGAAGGAAAGAAACAAAAAGCTTTCAACATTTTGAAGGAGAAGATCAATACCGCACCAGTATTAGCACTGTCGAATCTTAAACAGTTGTTCAAGATCAAGACAAATACCAGCGGATACGCCATGGGTGTAGTATTGATGCAATATCGTAAGCCTATATGTTACCACTCTAAGACTTTTAACCGAGCTGTTGTTAGATATCCTACATATGATAAAGAGTTGTATGCATTAGTTCAAAGCGTAAAGAAATGGAAGCATTACTTGTTAGGGAAGGAAACCATCATACATACAAATCACCAGCCCTTACAGTATCTTCAGGCACAGACCAAACTGCGACAATATTGACATTACAGATCGATGGGTTTTCTACAACAATTTCATTTGGTAATCAAGTACAAGAAGGGTACAAGTAACAAGGTAGCCGATATACTTTCTAGATCTCCTATTGATGCTTCTATTATTTTGAAGAATACTTCTTTATCTCATGATAGCTATGTAGAACAATATGTCATCGATGAAGATTTTAAAGAAGTATATGAGAAGCTAACCCATGGTGCACAGGTAGAGAACTATTGTCTGTAGGGAAAGTTACTCTATCATCTTGGGAGGCTATGTATTCCTACAAGTGAACGAGTCCATGCAATACGAGAAGCTCATACTTCTCTTGTATTGGGGCATTTTGGGGTAGGAAAAACTATGGCTCATTTGCAGAGGTTTTTTTATTGGCCTTAAATGAAAGCAATTGTAAGTAAATATGTAAAGGGGTGTGTGATGTGTTCTACTTGTAAGCCCACTAATAGAAAATTGGGGCTATACTCACCACTTCCTGTTCCATCCCATCCATGGGAAAGCATTTCCATGGATTTCGTAGGGGGTTTACCAATGACCAGAGTGGGTCATGATTATTTGTATGTTGTAGTGGATAGGTTCAGCAAGATGTGTATCTTGATGCCATGTAAAAAGCAGATCATTGCTAAGCGGACTGCTAATCTTTTTTTCCAGCATATTTGGGTTCACTTTGGATTACCCACGTCCATTGTCTCGGATCGAGATACTCGATTCCTTGGGGATTTTTGGACTAGCTTGTGAAGAGTGATGGATACTGTTAGCGATATTTCTTGTCTCGGGACAAGAAATAGAAACAAGACAGCGAAAGTCCTGAATCCCCGAGAGTTAATAGGGACCGTCCATATGGAAAGGACGCGTGGAAGGAGATCAACGTTATCAAGGAGGGCCAGTACGTGGAAGTGCTCATCGGGGATCGGGGATTCACGAGGACAGTGGTTGGTGGCAGTGGAAAGTCTGAAGCCCCAAAACCCCAATATAGAGTCAGGGATCACCACGGTTGGGTGCAGAGGCCGAGAGGAAAGTCAGAAGGACCTGTGGATCGGGTTTGCACGTTGATTCCCGAAAGGAATCTAAAGCGCCGCTTCGGCTCAGAGAGGGGATTTAAAACGATCCTGAGAGCAGGAAGGCACGGTGATGTCCCAGGTACCGATTCGATGTGGGATAAATCCCAGTAGCTGCCAGGGATGAATGAAGAAAAGAGAGGGTGTTTGAGGCTTCACCTCAATCATTAATTGCAAGGCATGGAGGGTCTGACCAGCAGTCTGCTCAGGAGGGTCCTGTGTACCCATCCTTCTAGAGAAGCTAGGCCCGATTTCGCGACCAGCCGGAGGAAGTCTACACATGTTAGCTCGACATTTAAATGGATTAGCTACTCCCCTTGATAGAGCCATGCGCAGTTAGGATGGTGTATGTCATGGGCATACGATCGTCCTGAGTCTGCATGGGCAGACTGTCAGAAGCCATGCAGACGCATTTTTTAAGTGCAGTATTTCATTTTCGTTGCGGTGTTTGGTATATGTTGGCATTTTCACCATTTTTGTAAGGATCGATGGTAGAGAAGAGCTCCTGACTGTAATAGTTTAACAGACATTCTAGTTTGTTGGATATGTATCTGTATATGAGATATCTTGTTATATGACAGAAAATTTTCCCTTTTTCATCTATGTTTTCGTCTAATACTGGAGGGTTCATGATCGAATGTTTCGCATGAATTAGCACGGTTATGTTATGACAAATGATTTGTTGTTGCATTACTGTCTTCGTTGGTTTCCTGCATTTGGGTGTAAGAAGATCTTGCCCTCAGATGTTTTCTCTCACAGTCTGTTAGGAACCTGTTGTTTATAATAGACCTTCACTTTCCTCTTATATTATCCTCTGCCTGCTCACCCTTTACTACAACTCATTGTTTGGAGTCTATAGAGACCTCACTTGCTTATGTATATCTAGCCTAGTTTGGAGTTGGAATTATATCATTTTGAGTTGGCTTCCATTCGATCACCCAATCTATAAACAAACCGTGACACAAACCTGATGGGCGTCGGGCTCTGCTCCTGATAGCAATCCAGGAGTGACTTTTGTTGCCAACATCTCTGGTGCCATTGCCGGGGACGAAGTTGAAGATTTTCCCTGGGAAGAATGACATTGAGCCTCTGATTCTGAAGGTGCATCAGACATAAGAGCCCTTCAATATTGCTACTATGCACCTGGCGACTCCACTGTGGCGACTCCATTGTTTCCACATCACTGTTTCAACTGTGACTACTGTTAGCACACCTGAAAGCTGACCCTAAGGAGCTTTCTTGAGAAGGTTTCAGCAGTTGCTTTCTCAGCCTGAGTAGCTTCCTGGGGTAACGACAATGTTAAGAGCTAGCCTTTGATGGTGAACAAGGACCAGACACACTTGAAGCTGTGCATCTTTCACCTGGCAAATCCATGATTCGAGGATCGATTGGCGACTCCACTGGTTCGATATGGAGAAAATTCTGGCTCAAAGGTTTGCTTTTTGTGACTTTTCTCAGATAGTTGGTTTTCCTAATGCACTTCCTGATAGAGACCAATGGGAAGATTTCCTCCCTAAATTTCATGCAACAAGTTGGGAGGAACCAGCTGAGTATTTACTGGACTTCCATGAGGCTATCCACCGACACAATATCACGCAGGAGGATGTCCAGATTAATCTCTTCAGGTATTCATTGAAGGGAGCTTCTCTTGAATGGTGTTGGTCTCTTCCCGCTGCAAGCATCCGCTCTTTAACAGGTTTTCATACAACTTTCAATTCATTTTGTAAAGACTACTATCCAACTGATGGTTTGTTTGAAAACTGTTGTGAGGAGTTTTCTTCGCTTCAGGAAGCCTCTGATGGCCCTGAAGACCAGGTCCATGATGAAGCCCTTACTGTGGAGGAAAGCATCTGCTGTGAAAATATAGAGGTGTTGGACGATAGGAATTGTGTTAGCCCCAGAACGGAAGCATCTGACATCATATCAGATGCATCTGTTCTTTTAGATGTTCATGAAGATCAACACGCCTCTTGTGGAGATGATGAGTTTGTAGAGAAGATGTGGTCCATGGTAGATGGCTCACCTGAGTATCGGGTTGAAGAAGATATTCCTAGCAGCCCTGCTTCTGAGGACGAAGGCCTTCCCATTTTTAAAGAAGAAATTATTGTGAAAGCGGTTTCCCCTCTTTTTCTCCAGGGGGTTTCTCACGATATATGTTTACCTGGGATTAAAGAGAAAAAGATTACGTGTGAGCAGCCAGAACCAGTAGGTCCCACTATCCCTAAAACAGAAATTTTTGATGGCATCACTGTTCTGGAGGAGGTTCATATCAATGAAGGACAACCCCTTTTTGATATATATTATAGTGATGACGAGCAATAAGCTTATCCTACTTTTGATCACTATAGAGATACTGAAGAGACAATCGACAAACAGAACCACCACATGGTCCCTATTTATGATGAATACGAATCGGACCTGGGGGAGACCGAACCAGAGGAGCAGAATATTTCCTGTCCAGAGCCAGTCAGCTAGCAGCCACCGCCCGAGAGCAGCGAGCCTACGTCAGTTGTCCACCATCAACCTATTCTTATCAGAGATATTCAGCTACAGGTGAACAACTGTGTAGCAGAGGAGGGTGTCTGTCGCCCATTTTTTGTAGTTTTCCACTCATTCTATGACCCTGTCTACAAGTACATGGAGTGGCATTTCTCCTATGCCTTGGAGCCACCCTATTCCATCTCAACTCCAGCCTGTAAGGAGGAGTTGAAGAGTGTAACCTCTCTGCAGTCACAGTTACACCATCCACTGATGATCATCGACAGAAGGAAGGAGCTTCTATCCAGGAAGTTGCTTGAATGGCTATGGTGGAAGTTTTCTTTCACCTAGCCCCATGTAAAGGGTTTTATTAATTTAGGAATGTACATAAATAGGCTCCTTGGAGCGTCTATGTTTAGTTTGTTTGGTTTTGTTTACGTTTCGGCATATATTTCTCAGCAGGAGGTTTGAGCTTGACTCCATAGCCCAATAGCAAGGCACTGAAGCTGCGGAATGAGTTCTTAGAGCATTGTAGGGATGACTCTATCCCCCATGGAGCCTAATGTTAGCGATATTTCTTGTCTCGGGACAAGAAATAGAAACAAGACAACGAAAGTCCCAAATCCCTGAGAGTCAATAGGGACCGTCCATCTGGAAAGGACGCGTGGCAGGAGATCAGCGTTATCGGGGAGGGTCAGTACGTGGAAGCGCTTATCAGGGATCGGGGATTCACGAGGACAGTGGTTGGTGGCAACGGAAAGTCCGAAGCCCCGAAACCCCAATATAGAGTCAGGGATCACCACGGTTGGGTGCAGAGGCTGAGAGGAAAGTCAGAAGGACCTGTGGATCGGGTTTGCATGATGATTCCCGAAAGGAATCTAAAGCACTGCTTCGGCTCAGAGAGGGGATTTAAAACGATCCTAAGAGTAGGAAGGCACGGTGATGTCCCAGGTACTGATTCGATGTGGGCTAAATCCCAGTAGCTGCCAGGGATGAATGAAGAAAAGAGAGGGTGTTTGAGGCCTCGCCTCAATCATTAATTGCAAGGCATGGAGGGTCTGACCAGCAGTTTGCTCAGGAGGGTCCTGTGTACCCATCCTTCCAGAGAATCCAGGCCCGATTTCGCGACCAGCCGAAGGAAGTCTACAGATGTTAGCGCGGCATTTAAATGGCTCAGCTACTCCCCTTGATAGAGCCATGCACAGTTAGGATGGCGTCTGTCATGGGCATACGATCGTCTTGAGTCTGCATGGGCAGACTGTCAGAAGCCATGCAGACGCATTTTTTAAGTGCAGTATTTCGTTTTCGCTGCGGTGTTTGGTATATGTAGGCATTTTCGCCATTTTTGTAAGGATTGATGGTAGAGCAGAGCTCCCGACTGTAATAGTTTAACAGACATTCTAGTTTGTTGGATATGCATCTGTATATGAGATATATTGTTATATGACAGACAATTTTCCCTTTTTCATCTATGTTTTCGTCTAATACTGGAGGGTTCATGATCGAATGTTTCACATGAATTAGCACGGTTATGTTATGACAAATGATTTGTTGTTGCATTACTTTCTTCGTTGGTTTCCTGCATTTGGGTGTAAGAAGATCTTGCCCTCAGATGTTTTCTCTCACAGTCTGTTAGGAACCTGTTGTTTATAACAGACCTTCGCTTTCCTCTTATATTATCCTCCACCTGCTCACCCTTTACTACAACTCACTGTCTGGAGTCTATAGAGACCTCACTCTCTTATGTATATCTAGCCTAGTTTGGAGTTGGAATTATATTGTTTTGAGTTGGCTTCCATTCGATCACCCCATCTATAAACAAACCGTGACACAAACCTGATGGGCATCGGGCTCTGCTCCTGATAGCAATCCAGGAGTGACTTCCGTCGCCAACAGATACCAAATTGAAGAGGAGCACTGCTTTTCATCCACAGATCGACGGATAGACAAAGGTGGTAAATAGAGCAATGGTACTTTTGCTTCGAGGCTACTGTAGCAAGCATCCTAAGTTATGGGATGAACATATACCTTATGTACAACATGCTTATAATCGAGCTTTACATTCATCCACTCAGAGTTCACCTTTTGAGACATGTTATGGGTACCTACCAAAGGTTCCTTTGGACTTGATGTATGGGAGAGATGTCGATGTGAATGAAGAACACACAGAGGACAGAGCCTGCAAGCTCATCCAGAGGATTCAACAGATACACCAGGCAGTGAGGGAACAGTTGGATAAGATTTAAGCACAGTATAAAGCTCGGCATGACAAGCACAGGGTTGATCATCAGTTCCAGGTTGGAGACCGGGTATGGCTTCATATCAGCAAGGGATGATTGAAGAGTGAAGGCAAGAAACTCAAGCCCATTCGATATGGACCCTTCACTATCTTAGAGAAAAGCATAACTAATTCTTTTCGTTTAGATCTTCCACCTTATATGCATATTTATTCAGTTGTGAACGTAGAGAAATTGAAGCTTTTTGAACCTCCCATGATCATGGATCAGGATGAGGAATTTTCAATACCATCAGTTGATGAGTTTGCACCTGAGTACTTGGATGAGTTACAAGAGGATATCATCCTGGACAGAAGGACGAGGACTTCATGCAGAGGTGATGTTGATTATCTTCAAGTAGGTTTAAAGGGCACAAATTCAAGCAAGGCAAAGTGGATTGAGAAAGATAAGGTGAGGGAACTCTTCCCTCACTTACCAATTGATTGATGAAAGATTTTGATGGTCCAGAAAGCTCTCAGTGGGAAGGCCTGATCCAATAAGGATCCATAGAAGGTTAAGACAACTCAGAACACAGAGAAGCAAATCAGAACGCTCAGAATGGCTTCAGCAGAGGGCAAAAGGGAAAAAATTCAAAGTTCCTAAAACTCAGTGAAAACGGCATAATCATGAAGAGCACGTCACAAGATTTCTAACGGCACAAACGGCTTGTCAAACACCCTGAGAAAATGTTTTCTGCCTCGGGAAATGTGTCACATATTTAGGTGGTTTTTCGGCACATGGTTTTTTGCCAATGGTTTTCTATTTCCGGTTAAGGAATTAGGGTTGTTGACTAATCCAGGTCATTGGGTTAGGGTTTTGGATGCCAATGGATCCTATATATATTGTATTGTAAACAATGTAATACTATGAATGAATATAAAATATATTGGTTTTCCCGGTTTGGGTTTCCGGGGGAAAAATATCTGTGTAATGTTTGTATTTTCCATTGTATATTTTCTGTTCTTTTACTGAAAATATGTTTGTAGTAAATATTGTACAAGGTTAAAATCTACATTTGGTATCATAGCTTTGTTGGCTTCAGGGGGACGCCTTTGTGGTCAAGGGTTTGGCTCGAGACTATGATAAGCCTTGTTACAGTGGGAGATCTGTGGTATTGATTTTTCAGGTGAAAATAAATGGCGAGCAATTCGAAAATGGAGATCGATAAGTTTAAAGGGAAATTTTTTGAGTTGTGGAAGCTCAAGATGGAAGATCTGTTGGTGGACAGATATCAGTGGATCGTGGTAGATCCAGGTACTGCACCTACAATAACTTCAACAGATGCCTAGAAAAAGTTGGATCGAAAGGTGAAGAGCACAATCCGATTATGTCTCTCAGATTTATGGAATAAGTTGGGGAAGCTGTATCAGTGTAAGTCCCTAGTAAATAAACTATTCCTGAGAAATAAGTTGTATAAACAGAGGATGAGAGATGGAGACTTGGTGGCAGAGCATTTGAATGCCTTCAATACCGTGGTAAGTCAGTTAGTGTCTGTTGAGATTAAAATTTCAGATGAAGATAAATGTATCAGTTTATTGTGTTCTTTACCAGACTCGTGAGATAGTCTGGTTGTGGACATAGGTATTAATACAACTGCCTTGAATTTTGATGAAGTGGTCTCATCCTTGTTGTCGGAGGAGATGAGGCGGAAGAATATGAAGGACAGAGCACATACACATTATTTGCAAGAGGATGTTCCCAGGAAAGAAATAGATCTAAGTTCTCAAGTGGGAGACCTAAGTCTAAGGGTATATCTAAATCTCCCGGAAAGTTTGTAAAGATATGTTGGAGATGTGGAAAATAAGGGCACTACAAGAAGCATTGTAGATCTAAAGTTGAGAAAAAAAAGAGATTTGAAGAATCTCCTTCTACAAAAGAAAATACCTCCAAGGAAGAAGGAGGGGAAGTGTAATTGGCTTCTTCAAGCACACATGCAGATCATGAGGCATGGGTGGTTGAATTTTGTGCATCCTTTCATATGACTCCCCAGAGGGAGTGGTTCTACGAATATGAAAGGTACGATGGAGGTAATGTTTTCTTAGGTGATGATTTGACAACTAGAATCATAGGACGAGGAAAAGTCAAGTTGAGGCTCATAGATGGAAGGATTAGAACACTTCTTGGTGTTCTGCACATCTCAGATTTGGCCAAAAATTTGATTTTTGTAAGAAAAATGGACGATGTAGGTGTAAAAACAATATTTGAAAAGGAAACTTGAAGGATGGTTCGAGGAGAAATGGTGTTGATGAAGGGAGCTCAGTTTGGAACTTTGTATAAGTTGCAAGGAAGCACTATTGTTGATGGGTGTAATAGTTCCATTGTTCCTGATATTTGAGTTGAAGAAGAAAGAACTCCTATAGTCTCTGGAGAAAAGGTTATGATGTGGCATCAAAGATTGGGGCATATCAAAGAGAAGGGTCTTCAACTACTACACGGTAAAGGTATGGTTGAAGGTATGTCTAACTGCTCTCTAGATTTTGATTTCTGTGAACATTGTGTATCTGAGAAACAGAATCATGTAAGATTCCCTTCTGCTACAACGAAGGAAGAATGAATTTTACATCTAGTTCACAGTGATGTTTTTGGACTTGTATCGATCCCATCATTGGAAAAATCTGTGTACTATGTCTCATTTATAGATGAATTATCGAGGATTACTTGGATATATTTCCTTAGAAAGAAATCCGAAGTCTTTGACAGGTTTAAAGAGTTTAAGGCTCTTTTTGAGAATCAAACAAAGAAAAAGTGTTGATGATAGATAATGGTAGAGAGTTCCGTGGGAACGAATTTGAAGAATTCTGTAAGAAGTGCGGTATAGAAAGGTAGAAGACTACTCCATATACACCTCATCAGAATGGAGTTGCAGAAAGGATGAACATGATGCTGATGGAAAAATCAAGGTTCATGCTCAGTGGTGTCGGGTTAGGACAAGAATTATGGGCAGAGGCAGTCGATACTGCATGTTACCTAGTCAACAGGTCACCCTCATCAACGTTGGATGACAAGACTCCACAAGAGGTATGGACTGGAAAGAAACCTTCTCTCACACATCTCAAGGTATTTGGATATGATGCATATGTTAATGTTCCAAAGGAAAACAATAGTAAGCTAGATAAGAAGGTTGAAAAGTGTATCTTTATTGGATATAAATATGGTCTCAAAGGTTATAATCTTTGGAACCAATACACTAAGAAGGTAGTGTATAGTCAAGATGTGGTATTTAGAGAAATGAAGGATGTTGTTAAACATGAAGTCCTACCAAGTAAGGAAGACTCAAAGAAAATAGAGTTTGAATTAAAGGATGATGAGTCAGACTCTACATAATAACAAGAATCAAAAGAAGAAGATCCTCATACTCCAGTATTGAGGAGATCGGCTCCTGAAAGAAGGCTACCGGAAAGGTATACTCCATCTGATTTTTGTTCAAATTTTTCTTTGTCTATTATTGATGATGATCCTAGAACTGTCAGGGAGGCAGTGGATTCAAAGGATGGAAATCTCTGGAAAAGGGCCATGGACGAAGAAATGGAATCTTTGGATAATAATGAGGCTTGGGATCTAGTGGAGTTTCCGACTAGAATAAATCCCATTGGAAGAAAATGGGTATTTAAGAAGAAGGTGAATGCAGAAGGAAAAGTGGAGAAATACAAATCTTGATTAGTAGCAAAGGGTTATTCCAAGGTTGAGGGAATTGATTTTGGTGAGATTTTTTCTTCTGTTGCCAAGTTAACCTCTATAAGATTCCTGTTATTTGTTGCTACTGCATTTTATTTTGAAGTAGAACAGATGGATATGAAGAAAACATTCCTACATGGGGATCTTGAAGAAGAAATCTATATGAAGCAACCAGAAGGATTTGCTGTGAAGGGAAAGAAGGAATTGGTATGCAAGAAGAAAAAGTCCCTGTATAGTTTAAAACAATCACCAAGGATGTGGTATCAAACATTTGATACTAATATGTTGGGACTTGGCTTCACAAGACTCAAAGAGGATCACTATGTGTATTTTAAATTAATTGGTAATCATTTGATTTATTTGATCTTGTATGTGGATGACATGTTGTTGATAGGAAACAACATGGAGATTATCCAGGATGTGAAAACTCAGTTGTCCTCTAAATTTGACATGAAGGATCTCGGTGCTTCAATTTTCATTTTGGGCATGGAAATTAAAAGAGATCGGAAAAAAAGGAAACTTTGGTTAAATCAGAAAAAATATGTCGAGAGAATATTGCATAGGTTTAATATGAAGGTATGTAAACCGGTCAAGGTTCCTATTCCTATTGGGGTAAATTTATTTGTGGATCAGTGTCCCAAGACACAGGAAGAGGAGGATGACATGTCTCATGTTCCATATGTGATTGCAGTTGGCAGTTTGATGTATGTAATGGTCTGTACTAGACTGGACATGGCACATGTAGTGGGAGTTTTGAACAGGTATATGTCAAAACTAGGGAAGGAGCATTGGACAACAATAAAAAGGGTTTTCAGGCATTTGCGTGGAATTTCTAGCTATGTATTGTGCTACGAAGGAAGACCAGGATTGGACATAATGGTGGATATACATGGCTTTGTGGATGTAGACTGGGTTGGAGATCTGGATCGTAGGAGATCTACAAGTGGGTATGTGTTTAACTTGTTTGGAGGAGTAATAAGTTGGATGAGAAAAAGACAGGTTGTAGTGGCACTTTTCCATTCATGCAAGTAAGGAAGCAGTATGTCTACAAATATTGTGTTCATTTATTGAGTTGGTACAACAAGTTGTAAGGATAGATTGTGACAGTCAGAGTGCAATATTTCTGGCGAAGAACTTGACTTATCATTCAAAGACAAAGCATCTTGATATTCAATATCACTTTGTGAGAGACATGGTTGAAGAAAAGAAAGTATTGTTCATGAAGGTGGACACTTTGAAGAATGTTCATATTCATTAACAAAATTTGTGATCACTTAGAAGTTCTCTTGGTGTAGAGTATCCATGGGCATTGCTTCCCTGGATTGTTGACTATGTAACCCTATAGCCCCCTGTATGCAAAGAAAACAACAAGTGGGAGAATGTTGCATATGTGTTATATTATTTTCATGAGTAGGAGTGCCTTCGTTGTGTTAGGTGCGTAGGGGGGTTTGAGGGGGGGCACTAAGCCTCCCTCAGAATAATTTTTTTTCCTCGTGAAACGTGTCACATATTTAGGTAGTTTTTTGGCACATGGTTTTTTGTTGATGGTTTTCTATTTCCAGTTAAGGAATTAGGGTTGTTGACTAATCCAAGTCATTGGGTTAGTGTTTTTGATGCCATTGGATCCTATATGTATATTGTATTGTAAACAATGTAATACTATGAATGCATATATAATATGTTGGTTTTCCCAGTTTGGGTTTCTAGGGGAAAAATATCTGTGTAATGTTTGTATTTCCCATTGTATCTTTTCTATTCTTTTACTGAAAATATGTTTTCACTAAGGTTAAAATCTACACTTATCTCTCCACCTTACCTCACTTCCTGTTCATTCCTTCCATGCCTTAGTTTATTTTTAATATTCTATTACCCCTATTTTTTAATATTCTATTACCCCCCCTCCTTACCTCTTCGGTCAAACTCACTCAAAGAAACCCACACCCACACCCCCTCTCACCCCCTCACCACTCCAAACTTATCCTAATTTCCTAAGTTGTTTCAGACTTTCAGACTCACCTCACCCCTCCACCTCACATCCCTCACCCCCACCAGTCTGAAAGTATGCTCCTTATTTCTCCCCCTCCCTAACTACCCTTCCCCTCACCTCACCCTACGTCACTCCCTCTCACTCCGCCCCCTACATTTTTCCCTCCCCTCTTCCACCACATACATTTATACCCCTCCCTCTAGCTATGGGCACTCTTCCCTTTCCCCTTACATTCTCATTTCTTTTTCTTTTAAAACATTTCACCTTAACTTTTTTATAATATTTAATTTATAACCTTTTTATAATATTTATTTCATAACCAATAAGATTATTACATTTGACATCCAATAATATCATGACACTTGGCATCATGGAGTGGTGCCACATGGATATCAAGGAGTAATGTGACATGGAGATCAAAGAGTGGTGCCACATGGTAGCTGATTAATGAATGACATGACAATTTCATAAACCTATGAGATCACGCCACATGGAAGCGTATTATTGGTGACTCATGGTGTATTTTCATTGGTTACATGCAGGATGATGAATCAATGATGACTTAGTGCTGACTAGACATGAGGTGGACGATGACGAGGTTCTAAAATTATTATTTAATTCATCAACATTATAAGGGACAGACTCCTGTTTTTCTATAGTTTGGTCATTTCTTCTTGAAGTATATATCATACTTTTCAATATATACACTACATATTTGGAAGAGCCCATAAATATGGGATAAAATTTATGAATAAAATTCGATTTTTTGTTAAGGACTGACGAAATTTGATCCAAAGGCCCAGATTTGCCCATCAATTTTGATCAATGGTGGTTGAGCGTTAATCTCGCGAAGGCCATAACTTGAGCTCTGGGTGTCGATATCGCACAAAATTTATATTGTTGGAGAGGTATTTAGACGTAGAAGATGATGGTACATGTTTAAAAGGTCGAAGGTTGCAACATTTTCTTAAGAAATTAAAATATTATTCAGCTTCATTTTTAATGGGCATGCGTGACAACTCAACTTCACGAGTTCATATCCTGAGATTCGGGTGACGGATTTGGGAAAAAATTATATCGTTGGAAAGATATGACGATTAATATCACATATGAAGTGATTTACATGGCCATAAAGTTTATTATCACTTTCATAAAATTAAAACATGGTCCCCCTCTTTATAGGGGAACTTAATTGAATCTTGAAAATAAAAGTTTATTTTAAAAAAAAATATTAAAAAAGGAAAGGGAACCATTTAAAAGTTACAGATGTTAATGATGTGAATTCATTAATGAGGAATTAATGAGGCTTTAGTTAGGGAGAATATTTCAATAAAGTTATTGTACAGGAAATTCAAAAGAGAAAACCCTAACTACTCAAGTAGTTAGAAGATCTCATTTTAAAAAGAGAAGAAGGGCTTCACCAAGGGTTCCTAGAATAATATTTATTAGAGGGGAAGGTAAGAAGATCATAGGAAGAAGAAGGTACCACCATGAATGTATATCAAATATTATGATCAATGAAGAGAGATCTCCATCTTCTCCACTCTTTATATTCTTCTACACCATTTCTCATAACTTTATGCTTATGTCTTTGAATTGGGCGCAAGGCTGAGTTATTGAGTGTTCTTCTTGTATTCTTCCAAAATATTTTTCTTGTATGATTATGGAGTGTTTAAAACCATATACATGACTGTCAAAACTTTTGTAATGAAGAATATTTTCATATATAGACTCCACAAATAATTTCTTCAGGGTTGATTTCGATTGCATCTTGTAACTCCGAGTCTTAAGTATGAGGTTTTTGGGATTGACCTATCAAATACTGTTTTGATCTTGATATCAATACTCGTTTAAAATTATTTGATATGATCAAATTATTCTCTCCTATTTTTCGTAAAGAATAGATGGATGTGCTTATATATGATTAAGAAGATTGTGTGTGTGAATGTTGATCATAAATAAATTCTGATGTTGAAGCCCTCCTTCAATATTTTCAAATTTTTAAAGACTTCTTGTTGCATTAAAATTTCATATTATGTTATTGAAGAACCCTATCATTTCATAATTTCAAGCAATAAAGATCTAGGGTTTGTTGCCTTAGCATTCTCCTAATCCAAGATATCACAGATATATATTTTATCCAAACAAGAGTACCACCACTCTAAAAACGTAGAGGGATTCATATCCTCATGATGTTTTCATTTCTATCATGATGAATTCAAGTGTCAAAAACTTTGAATGCAAAGTCTGTATCATTACAAATTCATGTGCATCCCCCACAATATCGTGATTGAATCTCTTTCCCAAGAATTGTGGGTCATCTATGAATTTCAAGGTGGGTACTCTTTCCCATCCCATGCATTTTATTTTGAGATACTTATCAACCACTACTCCATTCTTCCATAATTATGGGAAGGAGACATTTCAACCAACTAGACTTTTCTAATCAAATGATTTGAGATGGAGGTAAAATGAGTGAAAAAAAATTCAAATTCAAATATTAGAAAAATAGACTTGGAAAGGATGGCTTGGAATTATTTACAAGGCGAACCCATAAAACCCCCTCACCATTCCCCACTCATCCTATCATGGTTCATGTAGGAGTTGCTGCCCTTAGTCAACTGTTGGTATTTTTCATTAATTAAAAATAAGATGCATATACTTTGTCCTTGATTTATCTAGTTCAACCTGGTAAGATAACAAAATATTAATGCCATCGTAAACAATGATAAATATCCTTAATTACAATTTAAACATGGGGTCAAAATGGGGATGTTACACTCCCATCCTCTTGAAGGAACATCATCCTTGGTGATATACTATTTACAACATTTTCTTTAAGTTGAGAACGAAAATGGGTATGTCTCTCTCACAACATCCTCCAATTCCCACATAGCTTCATCTGGCCTAAAGTGATTTCATTGCACCTGTACCTGGGTGATGGATTGATTTAGAAGCAACATTTCCTTCCTCTCTAGTATGAATAGAGGTTATGGTTGGATCTCTCCCTTTGGTTCCACTTGGATCAGAATCCAATAAATAATATGATTAGAATCATATACATAATTTTTAAGTGAATAGATATGGAAAACATTGTGTGCTTTAACATTAGGAGGTAATATAAACCTATATGTTAGTGGCCCCACTCTTTCCAAAATCTCGAAAGGTACACAATATCGAGGTGCCAATTTAGCACCAGTTCCCATTCTCAAAGAACTCCTTTGGGATCTAACTCTTAGATATACATTATCTCCCACTTTTAACTCTCTATATTTTCTACTCTTATTTGTGACGTCGACGCACACTCCCTACAAAACCCGTAGGTCAGAAGGTCCACATCAACACAGGATCTTTCCTTTACCATGGCCCAAAGAACTCTGATGCTCTTCTATCTCCCTATCGGGAAATCTACACCCACAACAAACTCTCATGGGATCTAGTGGTCGAGCGTTGTACTCTCGAATCCCCGAATCCCGATACAGTCAACGCTGAAATTTTATTTTCCCTTTTGGGACTTTCCCCATCATGATTTCATCGATCGCGATGTCAAGATACTTGGCTCCCTGACTCCCGAATCCCGAGTTGCCGAAACCCCGATACACTCGCGAGCTTTGACTTTTCAACACTACTTCACTTCATCGGCACTTCGGAGTTCGCAATATCGCGAATCCTAATGCTATGAGTTCGGGACTTCACCCCACAAAACTCCGAAACGGCATGCCACCTGTCCACTTGCTGACTCCGCTGTGGCCCCACACAATTCCCTTAGTCGTCAGGATTTCTCTTTTCGTGATATCGCGATTCCTGTTATCAAATTACGGAACTTCAACCTACGAAACCCCGATATGTAAATCCACTTGTAAATCTGACGGCCCTTGCAGCTCGGATCTACGATCCTGCCTCTCCTGAACTTTGAAACTTTAGGGAATACTCGTTGTATCTCCCCTTCTTCTCTGTGAGATATGACGGCTCATGGAAATTCGTGAATTCTCCTCATAGAATTCCGACCGTCCGTCTCTTCCTTCCTCTGAGAATATCTGCACAACTAACTAAGATGCTTCTCTCCTCGAAACTTGTCCTTCTGCGGCGCAAACTTACGATGCCTTCCTAATTGTTCCAGGTACAACTTCTGTGCAACCCTTTCAGCGGTTGTAAGGATTTACCCTTCCTGAGCTTCCTTATAACTCCGAGTCTTAGAGAAGACTCTTGCACGCACTCCTTGCGGCAACCTTCAGACACTCCAAGTGTTGAAGTTCCTTCGACCTTGCGCACACCTGCAACAACAGTCTCTCAATACTTCCCTCAAGTTCACAACCCTGAGACTTCACTCGGCCTGCGCACTCCTTGCACGACTCCTCTGCCTAACTGCACTTTTGAATGAGAACAAAAGCTAAATTACCTGAGCCCTTTGTCAACGCACTCCTTGTGGACAATTGGACTGCACTCCTTGCATGAAATCTTGCTCAGATAGAGAAACAATTGAAACTCATTCCTACTTCCTTTCAAACTTCAAACTCAAACATGAAATCATATACACAACATATAAAGCAAATGTGTAACAGGAAGCAAACATTCATGAGCACATCACTCAACATTGATACACAGAGAACAAACACGAAACCATGAATTTGAATCAACCTCTTTCTATTAATCCAAATATCTGTACATGGGTGTTCTTACACGGCTCTCTGCTTCTCTTCTATTCTCTTCATACACACTAATGTTACATGACACAATGAGGGTGTTTATATCCCGTTTCCCTCTTGCGCTCTAAAACTGTCTAATCTACACATTCAATTCCACCTACTTGCATTAACTACTATAAATGCCTTCTACCTACTAAGGACGAGAGAAAATTGCTCAAGGTCCATTTACAATTTACAAGTGCACTTCTTCTTAATGACTTCATTTAAGATTGCGCATCGATTCCAAGGAAATTTCAAAAATTGTGTTGGGCGCTTGTCCAATTGTCCGATTGCTTTTGTGCTGGCTCGCTTGATGTTGACGATGCTCTTGCATCATACTCTCTGGCTTGAAAATTTTCATGGGCTTCTGTCCATGAGCTCGCGCACGGTCCGTCCATGCTTCTATATTTCTGCTTCGCTCTCCCAGCTGGCATCTTCAACTGGATGGTTCTTCCATTTGACCAAATATTCTAAGTATTCCTTTCGCCTAGTCTTTTTGCTTACTCTCTTATCCAGTATGCGCTCCATCTGTGTCTTTTCTGCCACTGGTATCTGCTTTGTCCACTGGATTACTGGTTGTTCATCTCTAGTCCCTACTTCCTCAGCTTTATATGGGTACAAATTTGAGATATTGAATATCGGAGAAATTCCGATCCCATCGGGTAATTCAATCTCGTAAGCATTCGCCCCAAATTTCTTCAAGACCTTACATGGTCCGATTTTATTCATCTTCAATTTATTATATGTTCCTCTCGGGAACCTTTCTTTCCTCAAATGTGCCAGAATCAAGTCACCAACCTCAAATTGAAGTTGTCTCTTTTGCTGATCTACTCTGCGCTTATATTCCTGACTTGAATTCTGCAACCGCTCCTTCACCTGGCTGTGAAGTTCTTTCATCGCCTCTACGAATTCTTCTATACTAGCGCTCCTAGTCGCAGTCTATTCTGAATCCCTCAGTTCAGAAATTCCCCTCGGTTGTATGCCATAGACGACCTGAAATGGACTCTGTCCTGTGCTCCTATTAATTGAGTCATTATAAGCAAACTCTGCCTGTGGTAATATGTTGCCCCACTGGTTGTGGTGTTCTGTCACCAAGATTCTCAGTAAGTCTCCCAAACTTTGGTTCACCACCTCTGTCTGTCCATCCGTCTGAGGATGATAAGCTGAACTAAACGAAAAGTTAGTTCCTAGCTTCTTCCATAAGGTCCTCCAAAAGTGCCCTATGAACTTCGTATCTCGATCCGAAACTATACTTCTTGGTAAGCCATGAAGTCGGCTGACTTCTTTGAAAAATAGATTCGCAATGTGAGTTGCGTCACTAGTCTTCTGACATGGAATAAAGTGTGCCATCTTGGAAAATCTATCCACCACCACAAATATTGAATCACAACCTCTTTGTGTTCTTGGCAACCCCAATACGAAATTGATGATGATTGCATCCCATGGCCTCTCAGGTATTGGCAATGGTTGATAAAACCCCGCATTCTTCTTCCTTCCCTTCGAATGCTAGCAAATTCTACATCTGTCCACGAATCTCTTGACATCTGCTCGCATTCCCGGCCAAAAATATGACTCATTCAACTTTGCGAACATCTTGTCGTGGTCAAAGTGTCCTGCCAATCCTCCACTGTGTTTCTCCTTCAGCAAGTTCTCCCTCATGGAGCATTTCAGAATACATAGTTGATTGCCCTTGAACAACAATCCTTCCTAGATCATGTACTCTACCCATTGGATTTTATCTCTGAGAACTGGATTCTCAGCTGCTTCATATGCTTCCCCAAAATCTCGATCATCTGTGTACATGTTCCTGAGATCATCAAAACCCAACGTTTTGACTTTGAACTCCTGCAACAACAAACACTTCCTGCTCAAAGCATCATCCACTTTGTTAGCAGTACCCGAAATATGTTTTATCACAAAAGTAAAATTTTGCATGTACTCAACCCATTTGGCATATCTCTGATTCAACTTTTCCTGTTGAGTCACAAACTGCAGTGCATGATTTTCACTGTATAGGACAAATTCTTTCAGGATCAAGTAATGTCTCTATTTCTTCAATGCCTGAATGATAGCATAAAACTCCTTATCATAAGTGGAGTATTTCACTTTTGCTTCATTCATATTCTCGCTGAAGTATGCTATCAGCCTGTCTTCCTGACTCAAGACTTCCCCGATTGCAAACCCACTTGCATCGCATTTCACCTGAAATGTCTTCTAGAAATCTGACAACACCAAAACTGGTTGTTCCGTGATCTTCCTCTTCAACAGATTAAAACTCTTCTCAGCTTCCTTAGTCCAATGAAAATATTTGTGTATTTTTTTCACTGTATCCATCATTATGGTGTTAATTCCACTGAAATTCCTGATGAACTTTCGGTAGAAACTAGCCAATCCGTGAAAACTTCTCACCTCAAAAACATTCTTCGGTGATGGCCAATTATTGGTTACCTCCACCTTATCTGGATCCATCCTCAACTCATCTAAAGAAATAACAAATCCCATGTAAATGAGCTCTGTCTTCATGAACGAGGATTTCTTCATGTTTATCAACAACTTCTCCTGCTGTAATTTCTGCATCACTGTAGCCAAATGCTTCAGATGCTCTACCACTTTTTTACTGTAAACCAATATGTCATCCAAATACACAATGACAAATTTTCCAATGAACTCCCTCAGGACTTCGTTCATCAGGCTCATGAAGGTACTCAACACATTTGTTAAGACAAACAGCATAACAAGCCATTCATACAACCCTTCATTAGTTTTGAAGGATGTCTTCCATTCGTCACCTTCTCTCATGCGGATTTGATGATAACCTCTTTACAAATCAATATTTGAAAAATACTTTGCTCCACTCAAGCAATCCATCAAATTATCCATCCTTGGTAGTGGAAATCTGTACCTGATGGTTATCTTGTTGATTGCCCTCGAGTCAGTACACATCCTCCAACCTCCATCTTTCTTCGGACTGAGTACTATTGGAACAACACATGGACTCAAGCTTTCTCTGACTAAACCTTTGTCCAACAACTCCTGGACTTGCCTTTTAACCTCTTCATTGTCTTGCGGCATCAATCTGTACGCGTCTTTCTTTGGAAAACTGACTCTTGGTATGAGATCAATATGATGACTCACACTTCTGATCGGTGGAAACAAACGAGGTAATTCGTACACTACTATGTCAGCGAACTCTTCTAGCAGTTCCTGAACTTCTTCTGGTAAATCATCTATTCTTGTGCTGGTCAAAACAATCCTAGGCTTTCTGACCACAATGAATTGCGGATCCTCCTTCTTCTTAACCTCTGTAAGAAGTTCCTTCCCACTCATGAGAAGTACAGTGTTGCTTACTTCCAACTTCACCTCCTTATCCTTGATTGGAAGCAACATGTGAGTCCTCCCATTCTTCTCTAGGGTGTATGTGTTCATTCTCCCGTCATGAATCACATTCCTGTCATATTGCCATGGTCTACCCAGCAATAGGTGACAAACATCCATAGGAATGACATCACATAGTATCTTATCATTATATCCTCCTATATTAAACTCAATTAAACATTGTTTAGTGACAGTTACCTGATGTCCTTTTTGTAGCCACGAAACTCTGTATGGGCTTGGATGATCAATCGTCTCCAGCTCCAGTTTTTCTACCATCTCCGTAGAAATGTGATTATCCATGCTACCATTGTCTACAATGACCTTGCATACCATGTCCTTGGTCTTGCAAGCAGTTATGAAAAGTATGGTCCTTTGGACTGAACTCTCCACCTCCTTCTCTGGTGTCAAAAGAACTTTTCGCATCATCAACGATCTCTCGCCTTCAACGTCTTCTGTCTCAACATCCCGCCTCTGTGCTTCGGCGATGTAAGCTTCTCCACTCTCCTTATTTTTATCTAGACACTCGTAAGACTTGTGCCCATTCTTTCCACATGTGAAGCATGTTATTACTGCACCTCTTCCTCTTCCTCTACCTCTAGTACGAGGAAAAGTGTTGTTGTCAGCATAATCTCCTCTTTGCTCAGTATGTTGTCCTCTCTGTTCAGTGTATTGGCCTCTCTGTGAGGTTCCACCTCTCTCAATTCGAGTCTGAGGTTTCTTCCAGTCCTCCTTGGGCTTCTGATATTTGTCCTGGGCAACTGATTTGCCTCTGGGCTGACTTCTGCCTCGGCCTCTCTGACCATGCTTTCGACTCAGATTCTCTTCCGCTATCAGAGCCATCTGATAAGCATATACCACCATTCGGATGGTTACCATGCTCATCTCATCCTGAATGTCGTATCTCAGGCCATTCATATATCTGGAAACTTTTTCATCATCACTCTCTCGATGACCTGCCCTGATGTTCAGCTTGTAGAATTCCTTAGTGTATTCTTTCACTGTCATCATCTTCTGTCTCAGGTTATGCATCCTCCTGAACAGAGTAATTTGATAATCCCTGGGGATGAATTTCGATTTCATCTTCGCGATCATTCTGTCCTATCTCTTGATCTTCTGCTTGCCCTTGCAGCGTCTGTCAGCTTGTAGTTCATCCCACCACAATGCTGCATGTCCCTTCAATCTAGTGACAACGTGCTTGACCTTCTTTCCTTCCTCGACATCCTCATAGTCAAAGTACGTTTCTAGAGCTCTAATCCAGTCTAGAAGCTCCTCTGCATCCATATTTCCCTCATAAACTGGAATGTCCATCTTCTCTCTTGCAACCATTCTTGCAATAGCTCTGATCAAAGATTCGTTTGATGCATCTTCCATTGCAACTTATTCTTCACGTTTAGCCTCAATCTCTCTTTCAGAATCACTAAGATCCCCGGCACTGACTGTACGCCTTTGCGTTGTCTCCATGTCTTCGAGTCTAGATCGTAGATCACGCATCTCTCTTTCCATAGCTGGATCAGTCATCTGCCTACCTCTTCTTCTCGGCATTTCCCTATAGTCTGGTGGATCGGGTGTTTTCCTGTCCCTTCTTCTTGGTGACATGGTGAATTCTTCTTCTCTGCTATAGAAAGAAAAGAACCTTTCTGTGCTCTGATACTCAAACTGACACCGATCCACGCTCCCTACACAACCCACAGGTCGGAAGGTCCACATCAACACATGATCTCTCCTTTACCATGGGCCGAAGAACTCTGACGCTCTTCTATTTCCCTATTGGGAAATCTGCACCCACAACAAACTCTTACGGGATCCCCTCTTTACACTTGGGAGATCGGAATTCGCAACTTCGTGAATCTAGTGGTCGAGTGTTGGACTCTCGAATCCCTGAATCCTGATATAGTCAACGCTGACCTTTTATTTTCCCTTTTGGGACTTTCCCTATCGCGATTTCGGTGATCGCGATGTCGAGATACTTGTCTCCCCGACTCTCGAATCCCGAGTTGCCGAAACTCCAATACGCTCGCGAGCTTTGACTTTTCAACACTACTTCACTTCATCGGCACTTCGGAGTTCGAAATATCGCGAATCCTAATGCTATGAGTTCGGGACTTCACCCCACAAAAATTCAAAACGGCGTGCCACCTGTCCACTTGCTGACTCCGTTGTGGCCCCACACAATTCCCTTAGTCGTCAGGATTTCGCGTTTCGTGATATCGCGATTCCCGTTATCAAATTACGGAACTTCAACCTACGAAACCTCGATATGTAAATCCACTTGTAAATCTGACGACCCTTGCAGCTCGGATCTACGGTCCTGCCCCTCCTGAGCTTTGAACCTTTAGGGAATACTCGTTGTATCTCCCCTTCTTCTCTGTGAGATCTGACGGCTAATGGAAATTCGCGAATTATCCTCAGAGAATTCCGACCGTCCGTCTCTTCCTTCCTCTGAGAATTTCTGCACAACTAACTAAGATGCTTCTCTCCTTGGAACTCGTCCTTCTACGATGAAAACTTACGACGCCTTCCTAATTCTTCCAGGTACAACTTCTATGCAACCCTTTGAGCAGTTGTAAGGATTTACCCTTCCTGAGCTTCCTTATAACTCTGAGTCTTAAAGAAGACTCTTGCGCGCACTCCTTGCGACAACCTTCAGACACTCCAAGTGCTGAAGTTCCTTCAACTCTGCGCACACCTGCAACATCAGTCTCTCAATACTTCCCTCAGGTTCACAACCCTGAGACTTCACTCGGCCTGTGCACTCCTTGCACGACTCCTGTGCCTAACTGCACTTCTGAATGAGAACAAAAGCTAAACTACCTGAGCCCTTTGTCAACACACTCCTTGCGGACAATTCGACTGCACTCCTTGCAGGAACTCTTGCTCAAATAGAGAAACAATTGAAACTCATTCCTACTTCCTTTCAGACTTCAAACTCAAACATGAAATCATATACACAGCAGATAAAGAAAATTTGTAACAGGAAGAAAACATTCATGAGCACATCACTCAACATCGATACACAGAGAACAAACATGAAACCATGAATTTGAATCAACCTCTTTCTATTAATCCAAATATCTGTACATGGGTGTTCTTACACGGCTCTCTGCTTCTCTTCTATGCTCTTCATACACACTAATGTTACAAGACACAATGAGGGTGTCTATATCCCGTTTCCCTCTTGCGATCTAAAACTGTCTAATCTACACATTCAATTCTACCTACTTGCATTAACTACTATAAATGCCTTCTACCTACTAAGGATGAGAGAAAATCACTCAAGGTCCATTTACAATTTACAAGTGTGATTCTTCTTAATGACTTCATTTAAGATTGTGCATTGATTCCAAGGAAATTTCAAAAATTGTGTTGGGCGCTTGTCCAGCTATCTGATTGCTTTCGTGTTGGCTCGCTTGATGTTGACGATGCTCCTGCATCAATTTGCGTATCTTTTTTGTTGGTCTTAGGTTGCCTTAATATTTTGTCTTATTTTGATCACCTCCTGTTCCATTTCTCTCATTATCTCAATCCCTAGCAAGATTCTATTTTCCGAATTATCCTAGCCGACCATAGTGTTGCACTTCCTACTATAGAAAGTTTTCATCAACTACACAAGAAAATAATTCACTACAAAAATTTCTCTTGAAAATTGGATCTTTGTCACTTACAATAATCTTGGGGACTCCATGTAGATTTTGAACAATTTCCATGAATGTTGTGGCTATTGTAATTTCATTAAAAGGATAACAAAGAGAAAAAAATGGGCATACTTTTTCATTGGATCCACTACTACCATGATTATGGTATTTCCTTCAAATTTGGGTAAACCTGTAATAAAATCCATTGAAACATCTTCCTAACATTGACTTGGTATAGATAATGGTTGTAGAAGACCCGGTGTCTTGATTGTCTCTCCCTTATTCTATTGGTAGACCACACATTCAGACACAAACTTGTGAACATCAATTTTAAGACCTTCCTAGAAAAATTCCTTCTTGATCTCGTGGTAAGTTTTCAAGAACCCTCAATGTCCTCCTATAGGAGAAGTGTGCAATTCTAGGAGGACCTCTATTTGAATTATAAATTATTACATAAATATTGGCAATCATGATACCATAGAAAATGATTCTTCCACACAAAATTATCTAATGCACTAGTGGGACACCCTAACATTAAGACTCTATTAGTATGCACTCTTATTTCACATGAAAGCCTTGAAAGGGAGTATTTACCAAGGGATTATTTATCAACGAATGGGATTTTAGAGCTTTAAAAGGAGAGTGTGGAAAGGAAGAGCAAGTGGAGTGAATGTTTTGTGAGAGATTCATGATAAATACTAGCTAGGATTAAGAAGGAAATATATGTTTGGGTGTGTTAGAGAAAACAATGAGCTAAATCTCACCCATGGAAGCCTTATGGAGATGATATATGTTTGTACAGATAAGCATTGGGATGAGTTTCATTTTTAATCTTTTTTTATTAATATATATGATTCAAGTATGAAATTTGAATTTTTATGAATGAGATAAGTGCCACATAAATTGTCTATGATATGCATGTTTTTCCTTTGATGGTTGTTATAGGCATGTGATGAAATGATAATGGCCTTGGAGGTGGTACAAGGAAGTAAAAAGGGATGATTGAACATTACCATCCAATATATCCAATAACAAGACAAAGTTGCAGTGAAGAGAATGGTATTGCAAGCACAACTAAAAAATTAAGACATAAAGTATTGTTTAAAAGAAGAAAATGCCAAAGATGATGTTATTCCAAGGGGGAGGGGATACAATATCCCACTTTCATCTCTTTGGATGTCTTGGATATAATTATGTATATGTTACAAGTGGTGTAAACATGCACTTTTCATTATTTCCTTTCTACATATCATGATGTATATTTTCCATGGTAGTTTTTAAAACTTGTAAATATTATATTTAAAGAAGTTAATAAAATATGTAATGCCAATTGAGTAAGAAAAATAATCTAAGGGGATATGATTTAACTAGAGGGGAAAGGTAAGGAAGTCCAAGGGTATGATTATTAATCCTATCTACCTACGTCTTTTAGTACTGTCTACGTTATTTACCAAGCGCCTTATCCTAACCCTCGACCAATTGATTTTGTGGATGGTGAGTAGAAGGAATAGCTTCAATTTAATGGATAATATGAGAGTGGGATGTGAGTAAAATACTCCATCTCTTTAGGAGAACCTACACACCTCTTGTATTCATGCAATCAAGAAGAGTTTAACTAGGACTCTTGGTACCTATCATTAATGTAATATACCCAACCCCCTAAGTAGCATTGAGGAGGTGCGGTATTTAAAATCTTTCCTCATGGACACAGTTCCAAAGTAAATTTTCAACTTATGAAGGTATTCTACTTGTTGAGAGATTTCCAACAACTATACTCTTGCTCAATTCTAATCTTTGAGAGAGAAGTTATGTCCCTTTAAAGTTTTTCATAAGAGCCTTCTCTCTCCTACCATGTCATCATCCATACAAGTGGCATGCCAGCCTTACCTACATGGAATTTGTATGAATCCATATCATTTAGTGTATGTCCAACTCCTAAGTTCACGTTTACCAAGGCATTTTTTGCCTCCTTTTGGCTTATCACATCTTTGGAAAAATTATTTTTCGCACTTCCCACAAGTTTCTTGTCGCACCTCGTAATACTTTGTCATGTGTCGTATCGTAGTTTGGGAAAAATTATTCCCTTGAGAAAGGCCTCCCCCTCTTTCCTCTCCTTTCTATTTTCTTCCTTTTCGAACTCTTCTAAACTTTTTTATCACACCCGAACCATGTTTCTTTTTCATCATGTCACATTCCAAAGATATTTCTCGTGCAACATATTGTAATTGGGAAATCGTTCTTCCTAGTGAGAAGGGATTCTTCTTCTTTGTCCTCCCGTCTCTCTATCCCAACTTTGAAGTTTTTCCATTTTGCGACATATTGCACCCTTAAAATATTTGGGCATGATGTATTTTGCCATTGAAAATATTTACTTATGTGATGAAGCCTTCACATCCCATATTGCATCCTTTAATATGTTTGTCGATGCAATGTATCACATACAAACATTTTATGGATGAAATACATTGCATTCATAAAATTTTCTCTACATGACACATCCCTTCCTCCACCATTATCCATGTCAATTTTCTTTTCCTTATCCCTTGGTTCGTTATATTTGCTCTCTTATCTTCTCTTCGACTACTCTTCTTGTCACATCACACAAATTTTCATTGCTTGCGGCATGTCGCAAGAAAATATTTGTCTTGTGAGATGTTGCTTCCCTTAAAATTTTCATTTCCATGACAAATATCTCTTCCTCTCATTGTCTCATTTTAAGAAAACTTCCTTTCTTGTGACAAAGGGAGGCTCTCCTTCTTATCGTCTCACTTGAAATCTTTTGTTCTTACAATGTACCTCAAGAATATTTTCTTTGTGTGATACATCACATTGCATTAACTTTTCTTTCTCCATGATATCTCTTCCTCGTCTTCTCCTTTATATCATTGTAGGAATATTTACCATCCTACGACGTAGCACATGAATTTCATCTTCATGGGTGATATATTGCATCACACAAAGAAAAACTTCATGCAATAAGCCAACTTCTTCAAAAATTTCTAAGTCCCAAACTTTCTCCAATCTTTCCGAGCTTCACTGTATCACACGTAAAATTTATTCATGCAACATAGGCCATATCACATGAAGATTATTTTCATGTGATACACCCTTGATCATATGAAAATAATTTCCATGCGATACATAATACTTAGTCAAAAATTTTCTTCGGAAAATTCTAGAAATTTCCAAAAGTTTCCTAAGGAAAACACTTCTAGAGGTTTTACTACACCCATATAAGGAAACAAATAGGTCTCTCCTCTAATTCCATCAATTAAAACAACAATTCAAACCCAAAATTCCTTCAAGGAAGAATCATCTACAATTTGATAACATATCTCTATTATATATTAGATCCTTTTGACTCACACCAAAATTTCAAAGGTCCATATTACCCTCAAAATTACTAGCATCATACCATAAGAAAAAACCCCATCCACCATACTCATTTTAAATAGTGAAATGCATGGCATCAGTCTCATAAATACCTATAAATCAAAAATAGGGAGGGTCACAAACTAAGCACACAAATTTCATAAAATATACCATGATGAAGGATTTCTCAAGCGATTTCATCACAAGGTCGTTCCCAAGATAAAATATCATTCTACAATAATTGTTTTCTTGTATGGGTCAACAGAGAGACATTCTCATAAGATTCCACTAAGTTAATGCATCATCCAATATGCACATTTACACTAGATGCAAATTGTCACAAACTATTAATTAACACTTCGCCATGTGTTATCATTCCAATTCATCCAGTTCTATACCCAAGAATTACATTCCAAGGAACTAGACATAATTTACTCTCACGAGTTTCAAAGTCATAATGCAAGGAATCTCATCAATTAAACCAATATGATATTTCATCAAACTAGAAGGCATAATGTCAAGTATGAAAACAAGCTACAAGGACTGAGAGTTCTAAGCTCTTTGATTATCTCTTAGCTAAGCCCCTATATCCCAGATATATGGATTTTTTTTTTATCATGGTCATGATAAACTTTGTTTAAAAATAAACTCCATTTAAAATAATACACAAGAAACTCAAATGGTGGGTGTTTATGTCAAAGCATTCATACATCTCAACAAAAAATGTGTCCAAACAACATACCCTTGACGTGCATTTCTATGCCATTGCCACCATTTCCATCATTTCGTATCCAAATAGAGAATTCCATAATGAAGCTTGGTCAACCCATCTGTAATGCCATGTAGGGAGAAATATTGTTTCAATTGAGTGACCTAGGATGTTGGATCCGAGACATCAAATTTTTTCACCTCGACTCTGGGAAGACGGAGGTCACAAGGTAGGGAGTTGGAATGAGAGTGCAGAGGTTGGTTGGAGTCAACATATTAAGTATAGATAGGTGTGTCGAAGGAGGAAGGACCTTGAAATTATTTCATGAATTGTTGGAGAGTGGAATTGACTTCAACAGTTTGGCTACCTATTTGTTCCTAGATGTAGTCCATTTTGGCATGAATGGAAGGAATATCATTATTCACTTGGGCCTGAAGGGAAGTAAGTTCATTATTCATTGTTTGATTGGTTTCTTCTTGGTGGGTGGGATCCATGAGGGGAACATGGGTGGGTCCATGGAAAAGCATATAAGTTATATATACCACTATGATAAGGGAAACGAGAGAAAATCAATGGAATGAGTGGGAAATAAAGGTGTCAGGAAGGGTATGGGTCCATGTGGTAAAAAAATCCATTAAAAATTATAAATATCACAATGATCAGGAAGGAAAGGGGAATCCAATGAGATAGGTCTCAACTAAGGGTGTGGGAAAGAACCAAACATTATTTGTTTATTTATTTATTTTTACTCTGGAAGAGTTATACTCTGACCTGAATAATACAACATTGTCGAAATGCCCAAATTCTTAATGGAAAAAAATGTGTAGTAATTTCACAAAAGGTTGCAATCTAGAGGAGGCATTCAATAACTTAACTTCAGAAGACGTCTCATAAAAAAAAACATTATGTCAGACAATAATTTGTCATTTGGAAGGATCAAATAGTTGATAGGATTTTGAATCTTCAAAGTATCCCATCATGATGCAAGCATGAATTTTGGCATCCAACTTCTTTTGACAATCATAAAAAATGTGGGCCAAGGAAACACATCCAAACACATGGAGGTGGCCAACAAAAGGATTCTTCCCATACCATCGTTCGACTGGAGTCATGGAAGGAACAACTCAAGTCAATATGCGATTGAGTAGATAGTTGGAACAATACACTTCTTCAGCTTAGAAGTAAGGAGGTGGGTCCTTATCCTACATAAGACATCTATCCATTTCGACTAACGTCTGATTCCTACATTCTGCAACTCCATTATGATGAGGTGTGTGAGGGACCGACCATTTCAAGTCAATACCAAATCGAAGTAGCTATTCTTCACAGGGTTGATTGACATACTCACCACCCTTTTATGATATCAAGCATTTGATGGGTCGACCACATTGCGTTTCAGCAAAGGACAAGAATTCTTTGAATTTATCAAAGACAAGATTTTTATTCTTCAAGAAAAATACCCATGTGAAACGAGAGAAATCATCAATGAAATTCAAAATGTACCTTGCACTTTTCAGTGAAGGTAAGTTGATAGAATGTACATCACTGTGAACCAGTTCCAGTAGGTTGTGTGGTCACTATGATTTTCCAGAGTTGAAAGGTCCCAGTTGATGTTTCCAAAGTACACAAGCTTTACATACACCTTCAAAGGGAAACTCCCTCGATAATCCAACAACCATGTTTTGAGTTTCCAGTTCTTGTAGATGTTGAAAATTCAGATGTATGAGTCACTGATGCCAAATTCTACTTATCCCATCAGTGTGAGAAATAAGTGTAGTCGTTTTAGATTTAGGTCAAGTCGATTTACAAAACTTAGATACCTTTTCCATCTGATCGAGAATCCCGTCAAAGACAATCAACTTCCATTTCTTCAGATCTCGAACATAGAATCGATTCGACCAAAATTCCACAATCTTACTAGTCTGGGGCAATTGAGCAACAAACAATGGATTGGCACTAATATTTGGCACATGATAGATGTCGACAATTTTACCATTTCAACAAGCTACATCACCCTGACCATCAACATCCAAATAAAAATCATCATCAACATAGATTCTACTCTACTCAACTTTATTCAGTCTCGTGAATAAAGTGGCATATTTCTCCATATGATGAGTGCACCTAGAGTCAACAACCCATTTATTTTGTATTGTATGATACATCAAGGCCTAATAAGTCCCAACTTGGAAGGTCAAATTATCAGCGGGTCAACGGACAATCGACACATCTCCTTCAAGTCTCTTAACCTTCTCCTCTAAATCGTTTCACTTCTTGAATCATTTCTTCTTGACATGTCTAGTATTTCCATAGTAATGACATGTATTCCTCTTTTGACTTCGTTGTGGTTGTCTTTGGGGTCCCTGGTCATGAAATGCAGGTTTCAGTGTAGAAGCATCAGACAAGACTTTATTTATGGAATCTATATTTCTCTTAACCTTGAGCAAGTGGGCCTAGTGTTTATCACTAAGCTTTCCCTCTTCAAGAAATCTATGCTGATCAATAATCAAAAGTTCATATAAAACTTCAAAGGAGTAGTCCTTGCCATCTTTATTTCGTCCTTGCTAGTTGGTGCGAAAGTTCAACACAAACACATCAAATGGTGTGCTCAAATTTATCAGGACCAACTCAATGAGTTGTACATCCTTCTTCTTACAGTTTTGTTGTGTGCGCACACCAACCTCCCAATTTTCTTGTCTTAGCATCTCTCTACGATAAGAAATTGGCCCCCCCTCCAATTCTTGCTACTAAAAACCTCACACACTCTCTCTCATGTAAACGAATAATCTTGATTTTTCCTCAAAGTTTCTTGCCTTATCATTTGCAGTTCCTCTCCCAATCACTTCTACACGACATATTAGGGTCCTAACCCGCACATAGGTAGATCAATATATTCGGATGTAATAAAGGTCAATATTAATAAGGCCTTTCAATAAAATAGAATAAAGCGGATGTAAGAAGACCTAATAGAATCTTTTGCTTCTAGAAGGATCTTCCTCTAGATGCTTCTCTTAATAGACATATTTAGTATAAATAAGAGTTGAGGGTATGAAAACCCTAGCTTGAAGATTATTGTAATAGAGTGTTGTTCGACTGGAGGTTGCCCCCTCGAAGTGGCCTGTGAACATTGCTTTATGAATCAAAGTGTTATTTTTGTTGTTGTTCTTATATCATTTATGTGTTATTGTGGATATTATGCTGGTTATATTACTGTTATTCTTCCATTTCTAGCATTTCATTTCTGTTCTGCATACTTTTTGTATCTAGTATATTGCAAGTGGTATCAGAGCACTTTCCTTGGAAGAAATTGTGGAATTTTTTTTTTTCAGGGTAGAGACGTGTTCCAGCATCTTTAAGCCACAGAGATTTGTCGTTACATGCATAAACCCACGGTTGAGGGATTCATACACACAGGAAATACAAGTGG
>JZKD02S2372679.1:38170-54807 GCA_000966675.3 Picea glauca
CACTCGGGAAGATACTCTCTAGTACCTGGGTAGTCGGGTAGTACAACTAAGGGTACGATCTATCCTCCTTAGTTAGTGCCCTGAGATATTGGGCCGAGTACTATTGTTGGACCCCGCACGTATATCAAAGAGTTATAGCACAGGGAAAACCCTTGTCTGTAGAACCCTTGAATACCTAACCCTTGGGGGGACAGAAACATAAACAAATTAAAACAGACAAGATCTCTTGCCGCGCAACTGTGTTCGGGTTGCCAAGTAAATACACATTTCTTTTTGGTTAAGCATTTGGGGATTTCATCAGTGCAGTATTCTTCAGATCGGAGTATGACTCCGCAAGTGTACAAAAAAAAAGTCTAGAAATTTTTTCACCATTATTTGAGACCTATTCCATTGGATTCATCTCTTTGCCCTCATGTTATTCATCCATATCATTTTTTAGCAAAATTTTTTACCTCGCCCGCCCTTTTTCAGTTCACCCATCTTCATGGCCCATACCCGTAGCTAAGACCTGGAAGCTCATTTCAACACCTTGCAATCTGGTTTCCTCGAAACCCAAAAAGAAGTGAAACAACTCAGTGCTATTGTTGCCTCCATCGATTCATCCATCAATGCTACCATAAATACAACCATGCAGTCCTCAATGGTGGAAGTCAAACAAGAATTGACCACCCAGCTTGAATCTATCTTTGCATCACTCTGCACCAAAATGAAGATCCCTACAGATGACCATTTCTCTGAAGCACCTCCAAAGACTGAAGGTGAACATTCCTCCCATTCCCATACCTTTCAGCCCCATCACTTTCAGCGTGACCTACGCCTTCCACAGGTGGATGTGACCAAATTTGATGGCTCGGACCCCACTGGTTGGGTATCCCAAATGGAACATTATTTCTCTTTATAAGGCATTACAGATGACTTGGCCAAACTTCGGTATGGTGTTCTCCATCTAGATCAAGAACATTGGCAATGGTGGCAATGGAGAAAAACTTCCCGTCAAGGGTATATTGCTTGGACCCAATTTGTGACTGAGATTTATGAACGCTTTGACATGGACACCAACCATTTGGGCCATTTGACAAAGTTGAAACAATTAGGAACAATAGAAGACTTCATAGCTTCCTTTGAGCGACTGGATTTTCAAACAAAGGGCATGATTGATGCTTTCTTTCGAGAGTGTTTTATCAGTGGTCTCAAGGAGGAGATTCGGGCCCATGTCCTCATGGCTTGACCCTTGAGTTGGGTGGAGGCTACTAAAAGAGCTAAAGAAGCACAACAAGTTGTATCCTCTCAAAATAGAAAAACCTCCTTTATCCCTCGCCCTAAACCCATAACTCCCACTACTCCCTCCACCCCATTAAAAATCCAAAAATTGACCAGGGATGAAATGGTTGAACGCCAACTCAAAGGCCTTTGTTATAATTGTGATGACAAATATTTCTCGAGCCACAAGTGTAAGGAACAAAATATTTTTATGACCATCTCTGAGGATATTTCGGAAGAGGATGTTGAAACTCCCCTTGTGTCTGAGTCACCTAAAATCACTGATATAACCCCTCCCTCAGACCCTCCCGAAGTCAAACTTGTCATTTCCCTCAATGCTATCACTGGCTTCTCCACTCCCCAAACCCTCAAGTTAATTGGTTACATCAAGCATCAGAAGGTCATCATTATGGTTGGTAGTGGAAGCACCCATAATTTTATTCATCGTCGCATTGCCCAAGAAACTCATTGCTACATCCATGCTGTCAACAATTTCCAAATCATGATTGCTAATGGTGGTTCCATGAAATGCGGAGGGCACTGTGAAAATGTGCGTCTCCAAATTGGTGACTACCACCTAAAATCCCATTTGTTTGCTATCAACATGGGTGGTTGTGACATTGTGTTGGGTGCAAACTGGCTAAGAACTTTGGGTCCCATTCTCATGGATTTTAAGGCATTAACCATGCACTTCGACCAGGAAGGCCACCAATATAAATTCCAAGGAATCATTGCTGGTTCACCTGAGGTCATTAGTTCCCATCGCATGGAAAAGATGCTCAAGAAAGGTCATTCTGGTGTCATTGCCCAACTCCATGCCATACAAGCAACAGAGACACCCCCGGTGCCGTAAGACCTCCAAACCCTCCTTTCTAAACATCAAATGGTATTTTCCACTCCCCAAGGACTCCCTCCTTCCCACAGTGTTCATGATCATTCCATTCCCCTTGTACCCGGAAGCCTTCCTCCCAATATCCATCCATATCGCCACCCCTTTTCACAAAAAAATGAAATTGAGAAAATGGTCCAGGAACTCCTTAATGCAGGCATTATCCGCCCTAGTATGAGCCCTTACTCTTCTCTTGTAGTCATGGTCCTGAAGAAAGAAGGTTCTTGGAGAATGTGTCCTAACTTCTGTGCCCTCAACAAACTAACCATTAAAGACAAATTCCCCATTCCTGACATTGATGACCTCCTGGATGAATTGAGTGGTGCCCAATTCTTTACTAAACTTGATCTTCACTCGGGCTATCACCAGATATGTATGAAAGAGGCAAACATTCCCAAGACGACCTTTTGAACTCATGAGGGCCACTATGAGTTTTTGGTCATGCCCTTTGGCTTGTGTAATGCCCCCTCCACCTTCCAAAGCCTCATGAACCATGTCTTCCGCCCCTTTCTTCGTCATTTTGTCTTAGTTTTCTTTTATGATATCCTCATCTATAGCAAAACCTAGACAGACCATCTTACTCATGTGGATCAAGTTCTCCATCTACTCTCTTAGCACCAACTTTTCCTGAAATGGTCTAAATGTGCTTTTGGTGCCTCAGAAGTAGAATACTTGGGTCATCTGGTTGGCAATGATGGCGTCAGGGTGGATCCAAAAAAGATTGAAGCTATGTACGACTGGACGCACCCAAAGACTCTCAAAAGCTTGCATGGATTTCTGGGCTTAACAGGGTATTATCGCAAGTTTGTTAAGAACTATAGAAATATTGCAGCACCTCTCACTACTCTCCTAAAATAGAACTCTTTCACTTGGACTCCAACCGTTGCTCAAGATTTTCAAACCTTGAAGATGCCCATGTGCACCACTCTGATTCTAGCCCTTCCTGATTTCACAAAGATCTTTGTGCTGGAATGTGATGCATCAGGGAAAGGAATCAGCGTTGTCCTTATGCAAGAGGGTCGACCTTTGGCCTTCACCAACAAGCAACTGTCTGAAAGGAATCTGGGCAAACCCATTTATGAAAAGGAAATGTTGGTTATTCTGCATGCCGTTGATCTGTGGTGTCCTTATCTCTTGGGGCAATGCTTCCAAATTAAGACCGACCATCAAAGCCTCAAGTACTTTCTGGAACAACACATTTCCTCCCCGGAGCAACAAAAATGGGTGACTAAGCTCTTTGGATATGATTATGAGATCATTTACAAGAAGGGAAAAGACAATGTAGTGGCAGATGCACTGTCCCGAAAATATGAAGAAGAAGGATCCCTTTTTTCTGTTTCCTTCATTGTACCCGATTGGCTCCAAGCTGTGCGCTAGGAATGGCTACAAGATCCCAAAAGTTCACATCTGATCCAGGAATTGCAGATCAATGCTTCGCCTCCCCCAGGGTACTCTTGGCTCCAGGATGAGCTTCGATACAAAGGTCGTTTGTATTTAAGTAAAAAATCAAAGCTTAAATCCACGGTACTTTCTAGGCTTCATGCTACATCCACAGTGGGGCACTCAGGGTTCACCAAAACCTATGACAAGGTCAAACGTTCCTTTTTCTGGGATGGTATGAAACAGGAAATCCGTAATTTTGTCGCTGAATGTGAGGTGTGTCAACACAACAAGGGAGAAACTGTCAAATCTCCGGGCACACTACAACCGCTTCTGATTCCACCTGCTATTTGGAAGGATATCTCTATGGACTTTATTACTGGCTTACCCAAATCGGGGAATAAATAAGTCATAATGGTGGTTTTGGATCGCCTTTCCAAGTATGCTCATTTCTACACTCTTCAACACCCATTTACTGCATCCACGGTGGCTCAAATTTTCATGGACCAGGTCTTCAAGCTTCATGGCATGCTGCACTCTATTGTTTCTGATCGTGACCCTACTTTCACAAGCAATTTTTGGCAAGAACTGTTTAAGCTACAGGGCACCCAATTGCATCTCAACACAACTTATCATCCCCAGACTGATGGTCAAACATAAGTTGTCAACAAGTGTTTGGAAACATATCTGAGGTGTTTTGCCTCTGAGAAGCAACATTAGTGGGCTCAATGGTTACCCCTAGCTGAATGGTGGTACAACACTTCCTACCATACAACTACATGCATGACTCCTTTTGAAGCGGTATATGGATAGAAGCCACCTTCGGTTCTCTCATACTTACTGGGTACCTCGAAGGTCCGAGCGGTTGACCAAACACTTACAGTTCGAGAGGATATTCTTCGTACCCTGAAAGAGAACTTGGTCATGGCACAAAATCGCATGAAGCAACAAGTCGATCAAGGACGCTCTGAATGTCAATTTGTAGAAGGGGATCAGGTGTTTCTACGTTTACAACCATACAAGCAAACTTTCCTCAAGGCCGAGCATTGTCAGAAGCTTGCGCCCAAATTTTATGGTCCTTATACAGTCCTTAAGTGTGTGGGGCAAGTCGCCTATCAGTTAGCTCTGCCCAGTCAGTCGAAGCTACATCCTGTTTTTCATGTTTCATGCTTAAAGAAGGTGATTGGAACTATGTGCAAAATTCAAACCAACCTTCCAGAGTTAGCTAAAGAAAGATCCATTTGGCTACAACCAGAAGAAGTCTTGGAACAACGTGAGCGTCGCTTGCATCAGAGAACCATCAAGGAAGTGCTAGTCCAGTGGAAAGATACGACTCTAGCAGATGCCACTTGGGAACCAACTACCATTCTGCAGTAGTTTCCACATCTCAAGCCTTGAGGACAAGGCTGTTTTTAAGGGGGCGTACATGTTAGGTTCCTAACCCGCACATAGGTAGATCAATATATTTGGATGTAATAAAGGTCAATATTAATAAGGCCTTTCAATAAAATAGAATAAAGTGGATGTAAGAAGACCTAATAGAAGCTTCTACTTCTAGTTGAATCTTCCTCTAGATGCTTCTCTTAATAGACATATTTAGTATAAATAAGGGTCGAGGGTATGAAAACCCTAGCTTGAATATTATTGTAAGAGAGCACTGCTCGACTGGAGGTTGCCCCCTCGAAGAGGCCTGTGAACATTGCTTTCTGAATCAAAGTGCTATTTCTGTTGTTGTTCTTATATCATTTCTGTGTTATTGTGGAGACTATGCTGGTTATATTACTATTATTCTTCCATTTCTAGCATTTCATTTATGTTCTGCATACTTTTTGTATCTGGTATATTGCACGATGATCTTCACTTTATCGAGTTCTCTCTTTCTATGTCGATACATAGCGTACTGACGTGCACATCCTTTCTTCCACCTACACATTGGCGTGCTAGTAATTTCTTCATCAATACATAAGCCACCTCCCTTCAAACTTGGTCGACGCGCCAACGCACTTTCACTCAACCTCACTGATGCACGTCTCTATCACCGATGAAGTTCGCATGATCAACGTCGACACATCGATGATATCCAAATGATTATATTCACCATGCTCTTTCCTTTCATTGTCCAATTTCCTTTCACTTCCGTTGATACACCTCTGATCGACAACATCCCTCCCTTTCTCTTCGTTACACTGCCAACGCGCTACCTATTGACAAGTTTTCCCTCTCTCATCCTCGATGCACTAGTGGAATAATGTTAACCCATCGTCATTTTCAAGCACATTGACAATGATCTTCTTCCTCTCACCAACGTTGACCTGGTCAACAAGGCCCACCTTCATCCTGAGACCTATCTCATCCTCCTGCATCTTAGATCTTTCTTGTTGTTTCCATCGATCACTCTCCTAACATTTTCGATGACTAAGCTCTTCATGCCTAATTAGAATGTTTTTCACTAATCACCTACCCTACCTGACCTACTCCCCATTGTAGTCGTAGTTAAGTCTGTTGTGTCACCAATAGCTTCCATCGCTCACACTATGCTAACTTGTTTATGTTGCACTTCTTGATATTATGACTAAACCATGATTGTGAAAGTGTCAGCTAGCATCCTATGGGTTAACTACATCACATGTTGGTCTTGCGTTGGATTTCAAACACACCTTGAAAGAAACTTTGTCCCTTCGGCTCCTAAACATTACTAAGTGCTCTAAACGTTAGTTGGCTATTTTGTCGGATTTATAATTTCGCGATGTTGATGCATCACTATAGTTTCAATTGATGAACTAAGTCCATATACATCATAGATGACACAAGAACTTGCAAAATCAATTTTGAATGAAACATTAGTAAATGTGGGACCTAAACTTCAATTAAAAAATGACTTCAAGTGAATTTTTTTGGCGTTCATCAAAATGAATTTTTCATCCCAAAATAAGCTAATAATATTATTTTCATCATTGTGATTCCAATGCAACTCACACAATCGAAATTCGATGCCCAAAAGTGTCAGAACGAATCCTCTAGGTTTCTTGCTTGAGCTAGCCACATCGATTGCTACACAAGTAAAATTTTTGAATGGCATGGGTAGTTATCTCACCAAAAACATCGTTCCGCACACTTTTTAGCGCAACAAATGACACTCCAATATGACTATGTATGATCAAGTTAGGAAGTTTTAAAAGGTTCCTCCAACAATGTCAACCAAATGTTTGCAAATTGGTTTCATCACCTCCCACACGAAATCGATTGAGGTGAGGTGTTTTATGCAAATATCCTAAAGTTTGCTATCATATATTTAAATGATTTTAACGCAAATTATTTGAGTTTAATCTCTTTTACACCATTTTAAATGCAAATTTAAATTAAGTTTAAATTGTTTGAATTTGGTTGAAGCACTCACAAGCAAAGTAAGGGTTTAATTAAAAATGGCATTGGTGTCTTAGAGGTTGACACCGAAGGAAACATTTGGCTATGAATTATTAAAAAAGCAAGAAATATTGTTAATATTGATAGAAAAAAATGTGGGGCTAAATTTCTACGGGACCAGGGCCCATAAACCACACATTTCCCCTTCACTTGGTCCTTTTCTAGTACGCACCTTCTCATAGAGTGTCACAAGAAAAAAAAAAAAACAGGCGGCCAGCTACGCGTCCCATGATAATGGCAGAATTTAGTGTTTCAATTTTAATGTATGCGGAGAGTAAGAGCCCCATGATCCACGTGCCCCTCTCCACATTCCCCCTTTTCCTTTTTAAATATGTTTTCCCCTTAATTCAAGATAACTCTTAGAAAAAGTATCCAACGCTTTCCATCGGCGCGATTAATATTAACTCCAGCGATATGGTCAACACAGTTACCAAAAATTCCAACGATGTGGTTGGCGTAATTTCTAGTAACTCCAACACAAACTCTAATGAAAATCTAATTTAAAATTTTATGAAAACCTTATATCCTTTTACCCAAACTCTAATGAGAACCAATTGAAACTTTTTATGATGGAATCAATGTGTGATGATTTGATCTAACTTAGCATACTACTTGATGATGATACAAAGATGGATCTTAGACTCAGATATCACAATAACCACTCACCCAAAGAACTTAAAATAATGTGCACCGACAAGATCACTTGAAGAAGTCCCAAGATAGGCACCAGTTCGTTCTCAGTGAAGTTCATGGCTTAGCCCTAGCTTACACTGGCCAGGATCATAACCCGACCTCTGATGAAAATTGAAGGAGTTCCCACTAACTCCTCCGATGAAAATCGGAGGAGTTCCCACTAACTCCTCCAATGCAAATCGAAGGAGTTCCCACTAACTCCTCCAATAAGGGACAATACCCCCGCAAAATGTTGTTCGTATTTTGGCCATAACGTTTGACTCCGGTGTCTATTTCACACATTCTTTATACTGTTGGAAAGGTATTTCTAAGATACATGAATTCATACATATATAATTTAAGAAATCCCTAACCAGTTGTCTTCATTTTGCAGGTTTAATATCTGACACCTTGTTGGCATCCCCGGAGAATGCAACGCCTCGATCATGCGCAGATGAACCATGAATCAAATGCAAGGAAGTTTACATGATATTTCAATTAATTAATGACTCAATTATTTTCATTCAAATGATTAGTCTTGATAGTTTATTTGGAGTTGCACACACATATGTTGTATGTTAAATGGCGTCAGATAACCAAATCCAAGGGGAGGGTGTGCTCAACATTCTCACGTGCAGTCAACAACCAGAAATGGTAGAGCATTAATAATTGTAACAATTGTAACAATTGTAAAAGTAGTAAGGAGAAACAAAGGAAATGAAACTGAAATGATTGAGGAAGCAATCCAAACACTATAACGATTGATTCCCCAAAGTCTGAACCAACCGTTACTAGAGATGAGGTGCACTACAACCAAAACCTACTATGGCCCATCGACACTAGAGGGAAAATTTGAAATGTAATTGTTGTCTTTCCCCTCATCATCACAAAGAGAATAAGGACAAATGTTCATAGGCAAAAGGTCACGAGGGTAGGCAAAAGGTCAAGGGTCATGTTGAACCCCAATAAATACTAAAATTCTACCCAAAGAACGAGCTTTTGGTTCTTCAAACATTGTACATTTATGAACTATTTTGGGAATACAATGTCAACTAAAATTGAAAAGCCACTCCTTGGAGTTTTCTTGTACTATTGCTGAAATTGTTAATACAGAGAAGCCCTCAGGGCCAACTTTTGATAGAGAGAAGAAATTGTGTGTGTTGTTTTTTTTCTACAAACTATAAGGGAAATGTATGTTGTTCATATGGGTTGTAATGACATGTTTGTTTATATACTATTCCGATGCAATCTATGTTACTCTCACTGTTTTGTTACTCTTTCTTATATTACATGTCCTGAGCTAATGAGTTGTCAATGTATGCAAAACGATGACTTAGAATTTTCGGGTTATAGACTTGTGTGCATGTGTTTCTAACTGTGCTCCTTCATGACAACTATCTGATTGGGGTTTATGCATAACTTAGTTTCTTTATAACTCATTATGTTATGATAGTTTGCTCCTGGTTAGGCTACGATAGGTTTAGAATAGATTATATTTCCTTCATGAATTTACATAGTCTTTGTATACATCTTCCATTTGCATAACCATCCATCATTCATCCTCATCGATGGACTGGGCCGCAACCGGTAAAACCAAAACTAACAATGGATGATGGTCTAGAATCCAGATGGGTTCCCTATTCCAAATGGTGAGAGGTCTAATTGTGACTTATTATTGGGGGGTAACCCCTACTGTTGACAAAGGGTGGTCTCTGAGCCGTCAACAGAAATGGTGCTAGAAGGAGGGCATGATGGCAAGCCTTCCCATGTGGATTTATTTCACTTAAATTTTAACCATCCCATGGCTCCAATCCGTACCTTTGTATATGAGACCCTTTGAGTCTAACGAGACCCACTGAGGATATATCAATAAATATAGTCAACCTCTTATCAAATCCCAAATTCGATGGTGAGGGGAATGTCTCTACATTCACACATCTCAAATGGTTTTACATCACTTGATGAAATATTAATATTGTTTAGGAAAACAAAACCTGTCGACTATTCATCCTCACATTCGAAGGGAGAATTAAATCTTGGTTTAGGACATTGCCAAAAAAATCAGTCCATAGAGGAAAACATTTTATGGAAATATTTATCGTTGCTCATGAAAATTATGTTTATGACAAACTCGTTGATGAACTTGTAGAAATATGTAGACTCATAAATGAATCTGTGGATAATTTTCTCCTAAGAATTATGCATATTTGTTATAGATTTCCTGAGAATGATAAACCCTTAGACCAACTAATCTTTAATTGGTTTTCCTATCTTGTATCAGATCCTAAAAGGTATGACCCGGATGATCAAAACATTTCTAATTCACAAGATTCAGAACTCATCACGAAATATAAGGGTACATGATCCATGACCAACACTATGTTACAACTGTAGGGGAATCCTTATCAGAAATATTAGACCCCTTAGCCTTAGAGTGTGAACCATTTACCGATCTCCCTTCATAAAATCATGAACATATTATGGTCTGCAATGAAACTCCCTTCGAAGAAATCCCAACACTTTCAAAATATGAAGATTTACATTCCCTTTATACAAGTCTATTTGACGCTAATCATTCACATGAGCATCCATCTGTTTATCACACATTACACTCTTAACATTTCTCTTCTAATGATGAAACATTGAATGATAAATAGGAACACGAAGAGTTCCCAGCCTTGATTGATCAATCATTCCTTCCTAATGACATTCCATCCATGATGCATAACCCTTTGCAATCTAAAATTTTAGAACATGAAAAATCCCAATTTGATATCCAAAACCTCATTTGCAATGACTAATTTTTTGTTCAATAATTAAGTGTGAGAACTAAACTGTCATTCGTTGGTCTTACACAATCTGAAATTTATGACCTTTATGAATAGATTTTAATAATAGACAAACCAAAGTGTGCAAAGCATACCGAATTCTTGAATATCCATGAAGAAATCACAACAAACGAACTGACCATCACCATGCAAAACACAAGAAACATTGAGTCGAACTAGGAAATGTCATCATCTTAATCTGCTCTAGAGTTACATGCTAATCCTTAAGGGAAAAATCATCAATCGTCCTTAGATACTATCTCAACACTCCAACATTATTCAAATTATTTCATCGATGTCATAAGAGAGGCTTTGGAGTCATCTTTGACTGAATGTTTCCATTGAAAAATCACCTATCATCTCTCCTCTTAGCATGTGACGTAAGTTAAATTTGAACCCAGGGAGATTTGTGTCAATAATGAAGCACTCCAATTTCAACCGATAGTTATGTCATGTGCTCATTGTCTTACTTTGATCCCTGGAATGAATGATGCCACCCATCCTAAGAGTCTCTCACAAAGTACATTGCACATAGATTTAACTTATGAATCTCATCAAGTGTGTCACACACTTTTGATTTTCTTCTAGCAATCATATAGTTACACTCACAAATTCTATTATGGAATTGAGTCTTGTTTGGAATAATCCTACATGTCTCCCTGTATCATCAATCATAATTCCACCAAATTCAACTTGTTGATGGAGACTTGATTGAATCAATTCTTCCAATATTTCATCCCTTACTACTCCGTTCTCTGTGATTGACCTTTAATGAACATATGGTTGTTGGTTTGGAGTTACTCAATTGGTTACATTGGCACTATGATTACACATATCTTTCCTTCAACCAATGTAGGGTAGGTTAGGCATAGGACTAGAGTAGTTCTTTTTTGTTTCTTTATGCTTTCATAATTCATATGTTTTCTTTCTTTTCCGGTTATGTAGCATAGATTTTGATTTGTTTATGGTTCTTAAATAAAGGTCACCAACTAAGAATAGTCTGTTTGCATTTTTTGAATGTTTTCTTTAGTTTAAGTGTCCTTTCATCAAAGCTTTCTTCTTTTTGTTTGAGGCTTTTCGTTTTTCTATGACTAAAAGCATGGCTTAATATTGGTTTTCCTCCATCATCATGAGGAAACCATGTGAAAGAATTCTCTGAGAAGTTCAACTACAGGGTTCACTTGTTTCACCAACATTCGCTCTGATATTGATAGTTGGTTACTCCAAAATGAAAAAAGAATATATGTTGAGGGATACTTCACATCTTGGCCAAGATTGAAACTGAATTGAAAGAATCACATTGATGACTCACAACCTTGCTCAAGATTTTGTCTACTGAAAAAAATTCACTGAAGTGTTTTTTGCTCTATAATATAGGTTATACTTGAGACTTTATGGTGCATTTATCCTTTTCCTGGTCTTAAAATATATTTTCAATCATAGGGGAAAGTAATGGTGCACTTTGCATCTAGCACATGCATTGAGGAACAAAACATCAAGTTTCAGTCTCCTTTTGGTCCAACTCACATGAGATATAATCCCAGGTATAATAATCAATCAAATGACCCCCAAACACACTTCTTTAGGGTATAACCAATGATCGTTACAACTATATTCATTTGTTTCCCATAAGGAGAGATTTCATCAGACAAACCCACACTCAAGCTCATGTCTACTCTGTCTCCCGACAACTAGAATAGTTCTAGAGCTAGGAGAAGTGGGGAGGAAATGAATATTTCACAAGACCAAAGAAAAAGAATTTTATGGAAAACAAAGTGGAATTCTAGCTAACCCTTGCCCCATTCAAGAAAAAGGATACACAATTGAACTGGAGGTGTAATTCTCAGCCAACGCTAACACTAAAACCCATTTGAATGAAGTAATATGTGCATAATCTTTCACATGGATTAGTTGTTTCAAGAGGATGAAAAATTCTAGCTGGTTGGAATGCATGAATATCATTGAAGATACTGGAAACACTCATTCTATGATTTCTTTATCAGTCCACTTTCTTTCCTAATTGCATATTGTTCATTTTAATTCATATAATGTTTAATTTTCCAGTTGCACCAAGGTTTTGGGTTGAATTCATCTCCTAATTCAAGACTTCTCTTATCATTCTTTCATCATCATATTTTCCCTTCAAAGCAGTTCATTTCTTAATTTTTGATCTCTAATTATATTTAATGACATACAATCCTATCACCTTGGTCTGTCTTTTTATAGGAAACTCCTTCGCAGTGGAGAAGGCATAAATTAGTCTACATCTCTTTCCTAGCTCATGAGCTGAATTAGGGGTCTCTTTTTGAACATGAATAAAAAATATTTGGGAATGTTATGATATCGGATAAACCATGACTTAACCAACATCGATCCTTTCATATTGGTTGGTGAGTAGATCCTATGTAATAGGGGAACCATCCACACACTAAGTATCTGCTCGTGTGAAGGGTGAAGTGTCAAAGTATGAAGGATGAAAACAAGAAGAGATATCTTTGTGTATCCAGGTGCATCGAATACTCAAATAAATATCAATAGATGGAATTCATCCCCTATCAGGCCAGAAGGCCACCACTTTCCCCATCCACTAAATGCTAAGCATGCACTAAATAAATCAGGAAGGAATGAAAAGGGAAGTTTTACCAAACTATGGGACATGCATATATCTTCGTCGGGGCTATGGATGCTCACATGAAGCAGAGCAAGGTATGTGATTCCATGGTGACTCCATCGGGGATATGGATTCTCATGGGAAGTGGATAAACACCTGCTAGATATCTATATACGGACCTAGTAAAAAATATCTATTTATCCCAAATATATATCAACCCCACGATGGAAATACTAACCCAGATCGTCGACGCAATTTAAGGAAATAAATATCATCATATCCTATCCTCTATTTATAGTAGAGGAGCTCATCTAGCAGCATGAAAGCATCCCCAGTGAGCCCACCATGATGGAATCTTTTAGCTAATTGTTACATATTATTTCTGAAATTTTTGATCTTAAAAGTAAGTTATGACCCTCTACATTTCTTCTTATTAGTTAGGAAAGGATAGTAGAGATTTTGGCTTTGCCCAGTTTATCGCCATTTGTTGTGCATGAAAAACAACCTCCCAATTTTATTTTCTTATCATCTCTTTAAGATAAGAAATTTCCTCCCACTCCAATTTTTTCTAATAGAACCCTCTCTCTCTCTCTCTCCCTCTCTCTCTCTCGTGTAAATGACTTATCCTGAGTTTTCCTCACACTCTCCCACCTTATCATTTGTAGTTCTTCTCCAGATCACTTCTACCCAAATATTTTCACTTCAACGAGTTCTCTCTTCTTGCGTCGATACATAACATACCAGTGTGCACATCCTTTCTTCCACCTCTACATTGGTGCGTTAGTAATTTCTTCTTGAACACATAAGCCACCTCCCTTCGAACTTGGCTAATCCACTAGCACGCTTCTGCTCAACCTCACTGATGCATGTCTCTATCATAGTTGAAGTTCACATGATCAAAACTGACACATCGATGATGTCCACATGATTATCTTCACCACAAGATCACCTTTCACCAACCAATTTCCTTTCACTTGCTCTGATACACCTTTGATTTACAACATCCCTCTCTTTTTCTTCATTACATTGATTATCGACAAGGTTCACCTCTTCTTTACTATTAAGCCCTAAATAGTGGCACATTACCCCTTAATTGGGGCATATTACATTAGTAATGTTATTTTATTTATGTCGGCTTGGGTCCATTAGTTGTAATTGTACCTCCAAGTCTCCTATATATACCAAGGAGACATTTTTATTTGGAATCATCTTGTAATTGGACATTTATGTGGTGTATAAGGAGGTTTCCCCGTCGAAGAGGCTTATTATCTGAAATTATCTCTTTTTCAAGGAATTGAGTAATTATTCTGAGGTTTTTTTATGCTATATTGATATTTGGTTCTTAACATATGGTATCAGAGCTCAAGGTCTTGGGGTTTCACTGCTACATCTGAGACACCTTGGAATTTTCTCTATAAATTATTTTCTAAAATGTTTCAGAAGGAACTGCTTGGAGGATATTTAGTAGATGGATCAAGGTACGCTAGATTAACATTTCAGCTCATGAGGCCTTATACTTTCGGAGATACAACCTATGTAAGATAGGGTTTTGAAATCATCCTGAATTGAGTCATTACAGAATTTTCGGTATAATTTTTTTTCTGTAACGTTTCAGACCTTGAAATCTAGAGGCTATTCACAAAAATTAGTAAGGTATCTTTGATAAAAAATTCATCTTCTGGGTCATCTTACATTTGTAGATACACCCTGTGAAAGATAGGGTATCTGACTAGTCCTATTGACTAGTCTCAAGAAGGTGTTCCAGGTAAAACAATCATAAATTCTTCCTAGAGTATCCAACTTGAGTGAGACTAGCTGCATTGGATAGTGGACAAGGTTTAGTATTTCTGGTACAATATTTAGAATTTTATATCAATTATTTTGTGCAGGGCACTCTATACAAGTGAGATCTCCTAGAAAGGGCAAAAATCAGCAAGTTGTGGTGAAGTTATCGTAAATTCCACTTGGCACATCCAATTTTTATCAGACCTGTGGCATTGTAAAGAAGAAATATCAGAGAACTACAAAAAATATTTTTTCATACCTAGAAGGGTTGAAATTTTGGAGATACAATAGAAGAAAGATTGTCTAGAAGAACCACCTCAAGATCAAGGTTTAAAAGTGATATTTGGCCAACATGCCACCAAAAAAGGGAACTTCTACACCAAATAAGCCTCTAGACAGTCCCACTTGGACTCTTGATGAAGGTGAAGAAATGAGTAGGGACATAAATGATTTACAAAAGAAGACAGTGACAAAAGATGAACTACAAGGGATGATGGATTCAGCTGAAGCTAAATTGGAGGCAATAATGGATACTAAGATGAATGGTTTAAAAAGGGAGATCATGGAAGGATTGAAAAATTTCCTAATAGAGAGGAAACCTGAAAGTGAAAATGTATCCCATGAAATTAATGATGAGGACCCAAGGAATATGAATCAAGAATGGAGAAGCTCCAACTTTGGGTTGAAGACCAACCACGTTCTTAAGATCAATATGAGGAAGTTCAATGGCAAGGACCCAATCACATGGATACTTCAGATGGAGAAATTCTTTGATCTACATATTGTGCCACATACACAAAAGGTACAAATTGCTTCTTTATATTTAGAACCCAATCAATTTGTGTGGTATCGATGTCTTTGTTCTCGCAAATGACTCGTCACTTGGACAATTTTCACGGAATAAATGATAACACACTATGAGGATACAAGGAGAAATACATTCTTTAGCCAATTGATAAATCTCAAGCAAAAGGGTTCAGTTACAAAGCACATTGAGAACTTCCAAAGATTGAATATAAAGGTAACAAATACTCCAGATGAGCACTTGATTGATGTATTCATAGGAACTTTAAGGGATGAAATTCAACATGAGATTCGCCTTTGGGAACCCAAATCATTGGAGAAAGCATTTAGGGTGGCAAGAAATGTTGAAAGTAAAAATATGGCTATGGCCACTAGAAGGACCACTCCTAAAATCTATCAAGAGAATAATGCTCCTTCTTCTAAAGCACCTTAACCTACAAGGTTGACACCTCAACAATTGGAGGAAAGAAAAGAAAAAAAATTATGCTTTAATTGTGACAACAAGTAGAGTAAAGGACATAAGAAATTATTCTACATAGATTGTGAAGAGGAAGAAGAACAAGAACAAGAATAAGAACCATCTAAAGATGAAAACATAGAAGCGATTTCTTCTGAAGAGTTGACTCCCACGATATCGTGTAATGCATTGGCTGGAATCAACACTCCTCAAACCCTCAATATCGAAGGATATATCAAAAAGAAAAATTTAATAGTCCTAATTGATTCTAGTAGTACTCATAATTTCATTCACTATAAATTAGCCAAGGCTCTCAATTGTTTTGTATATCCAGCGCCAGAGTTTCAAGTAATGATTGCAGACGAAGGAACTATTAATTTCTCAAGAAAATGAAATAAAATCAATATTACTACGGGGGAATATGTAATGAATATTCCAATGATTTCTATACCCATGGGTGGTGCTGATGTCGTACTAGGAATCCAATGGTTACAATCATTAGGAACAATGGATTTTAATTTTCAAGAA
>JZKD02S2372679.1:56272-75052 GCA_000966675.3 Picea glauca
TTGGTACTATGGCATACAAATTGGAGTTGCCTGCATATTCACGAGTACACCCATTTTTCCATGTTTCATGCTTAAAGAAGGTTATAGGTGACAAGATCCCAGTTCAAACTATATTGCCAGAACTTGACGAGGAAATAAAAATCTTATTGGAGCATGAAGCCATCACTGACACAAGAATTCGCCAGCTGAGTAATATATCCATTTTAGAGTATCTCATTAAATGGAGGAAACTATCGACTGAAGATTCCACTTGGGAAGATGAATATTTTATACAGAAGCATCTAGAGTTACTTAAGCATTGTGGAAAACACTTTTCTCAAGGGGAGGGGCATGTTAAGCCCTAAATAGTGGAACATTACCACTTAATTGGGGCATATTACATTAATAATGTTATTTTATTTATGTCGGCTTGGGTCCATTAGTTGTAATTGTACCTCCTAGTCTCCTATATATACCAAGGAGACATTTTCATTTGGAATCATGTTATAATTGGAAATTTATGTGGTGTATAAGGAGGTTTCCCCCTCGAAGAGGCTTATTATTTGAAATTCTCTCTTTTTCAAGGTGTTGAGTACTTATTCTGAGGTTTTTCTATGCTATATTGATATTTGGTTCTTAACATTCGCCGATACGCTACTTGTTGAAATTTTTTCCCTCTCTCATCCTCGATGTGCTAGCAGAAGAATGTTAACCCCTCATAGTATCCTATTGTATTGGCGATGATATTCTTCCTCTCACCAACGTTGACCTGGTTAGCACGACCCACCTTCATCATGAGACCTACCTCATTCTCCTCCACCTTAGGTATTTATTTGTGTGTTCGTCGATCACTCTCCGAACGTTTCCGGTGACTAACCTCTTCATGCCTAATTAGAACACTTGTCACTAATCAACGACTATATTTGACCTACTTCACATTGGAGTTGTATTTAAGTCCATTGTGTCACCAAAAACTTTCATCGCTCACATAGTGAAAACTTGTTTATGTTGTGCTTCTTGACTTTATTACTGAACCGTGATTGTGAAAGTGTCTCCTATAATCCTATGGGTTAACTGAACACATGTTGGTCTTGTGCTGGATTTCAAACACACATTAGAAGAAACTTGGTCCCTTCGAATCCTAAATGGTACTAAGTTCTATGAACATCAATTGTATGTTTTGGTGGATTTATAATTTCATGCTGCTCATGCATCATTGCAGTGTCAATGTATGAACTAGGTCCCTATACATCATAGACGACACATGAAATTTCTGAATGATTTTTGAATGAAACATCAACAAATGTGGGACCCGAACTAATATTGAAAAATGACTTCGAGCAAAATTTTTCAATGTCTGTCAAAATGAATTTTTCATCCTTGAAATAGGATAATCATATGAGTTTCATCATTGCGATTCCAACACAACTCATGGAATCGAAATCCGATGCCCAAAAGAGTTAGAACAAAACCTCTTGGGTTTCTCGTTTGAGCCGACCACATCGGTCGCTACACATGTAAAATGTTTGAATGTCATGAGTAGTTAGCTCACCAGAAGTGTTGATCCACATGCTTCATGGCACAACAAATGAAACTAAAATCGGGCTCCGTACGAGCAAGTTATGAAGTTTTAAAAGGCTCCTCCAACAACGTCAAGAAGAGGTTTGCAAATTGGTTTCATCACCTCCCACATGAAATCCATTGAGGTGAGATGTTTTATGAAAATATCTCGAAGTTTGGTATTATATATTTAGATTATTTTAATGCAAATTATTTGAGTTTAAGCTCTTTTACACTATTTTAAATGAAAATTTAAATTAAGTTTAATTTTTTTGAATTCACACATATAATAATGAGAGAAATGGAGAATAAGTCTAAAATAAAAAATAATAAAAAATATTATAGAATAATCAAAAGGAAATATAAAAGGAGTTTATAAGTTATGAAGCCAGCGAAGGACTTGCGAGAAACATTGAAACATTTCTGAAGTCATCGACAAGTTTGGGAAGAACTTCTCTCAAGCCATCAAAGGACTAGAGAGGAAGATTGTTGAATCCATCAATAGCAAAGGCAGGAACTTCTCCGCATCCATTGGCGGAGATGGAAAAAAATATGTCGAAGTCTGCGGAGGAAATGAGATAAACTTTTCCAAATCCAATCAGAGGAAATAAGAACAAGTTTTTCAAATGCTCGTCAGAGCACTTGAGAAGAACTTCGCCGATTGCCATCGACAATTTTCCAGAATTTTCGTAGCACGTTTAGCCAACGGCCTTGATATTAAGTTCGCCGATTTTCTCGGAACACTTAACATTAAGATCGTCGATGCGCTCTAAAGCACTTAACATTAAGTTCTCCTATATGCTTGGAGCACTTAACACTAAGTTCATCGATAACACTTGGACAACTTAATATGAACTCTAGTTCTTGAGGTCATTAGCACAAGTTTTATTGGGTTGTGGTTTTAAGTATGGAAACATCAATAATGGAGAGGGGCATGATCCACGACCCCCTCCATGTTGTAAAGGCATATGCAAGTATATTGGAGAGGGGCATGGCCACCACCATCCATTTTACCAGTGTGCATTCACCATTAAGGGGGATAAAAGGGAGCTCAATCCACCCTTTTTAAAAATATTTTAATTAATTATCCCTTATAAAATTTTATGAAAACCTTATATCCTTTTACTCAAACTCTAATGAGTACTTGTTGAAATTTTTTATAATGAAATCAATGTGTGATGATTTGATCTAACTTAGCGTGCTTATTGATGATGATACAAATATGGAACCTATATTTATATATCATAACAACCACTCACCCGAAGAACTTAAAAGAATGTGCACCGACAAGATCACTTGAAGAAGTCCAAGATAGGTGCCAGTTCGCTCTCGGTGAAGTTCATAACTTATCCCCAGCTTACTCCATCGAGGTTCATAACCTGGACTTCGATGAAAATCGGATGATTTCCCACTAACTCCTCCGATGCAAATCGGAGGAGTTCCCACTAACTCCTCCGATAAAGATAGGACCCCCCTATACTATTGTTCGTATTTTGGCCATAACATTTGACTCGGGTGTCCATCTTGTGCATTATTGGAAAGGTATTTACGATATATATGACTTCATATTTATAAAATTTAATAAATTTGTAACCAATTGTATTCATTTTTCAATGTTAATATCTGACACCTTGTTGGAAGCCCCAGAGAATGCAGTGCCTCGATCATGAGCAGATGGACTAGGAATTGGATGCAGGAAAGTTTACATGATATTTCAATTAATCGATTCCTTAGTTATTTGGATTCAAATGATTAGTTTTGATAGTTTATTTGGAGTTTCTCTCATCTGTGGTATGTTAAAAGGTGCCAGATAACCAAATCCAAGGGGAGGGTGTGCTCAACATTCTCGCATGCGGTCAACAAACATAAATGGTAGAGCATCAAAAATTGTAAAAATTGTATCAGTATCAAGGGGAAACAAAGGAAATCAAGATAAAATGATTGAGGAAGAAATCCAAACACTATAATGATTGATTCCCCAATGTTCGAATCAATTGTTATGAGAGATGAGGTGGACTACAAACAAAACCCACTATGGTCCATTGGCGCTAGAGGACAAATTCAAAATGTAACAATTTTCTTTTCCCTCGTCATCACAAAGAAAATAAGGACAAATGTTGGTAGGAAAAAAGTCGCAGGGGTAGGCGAAAGATCAAGGGTCATGTTGAACCCCAATAAACACTAAAATTATACCCAAAGAATGGGATTTTGGCTCTTCAAACATTGTACATTTCTGAACTATTTTTGGAATACAGTGTCAACTAAAATTGAAAAACCATTCCTTGTAGTTTTCATGTACTATTTCTAAAACTGTTAATACGAAGAAGCCCTCAGGGCCAACTTTTGATAGAGAGAAGAACTTGTGTGTGTTGTTTTTTTGCTACAAACTATTTCAAGCGAAATGTATGTTGTTCACATGGGATGTAAGGACATGTTTGTTTATAGACTAGTCTGATGCAATCTATGCTACTCTTGTAGTTTTTTTACTCTTTCTTATATTACATGTCCTGAGAAAATAAGTTAATGAATGCAGGAATATGAATTAGACTTTTCTGGTTATAGACTTGTATGCATGTGTTTCTAACTGTGCACCTTCATGACAACGATTTGATTGGGGTTTATGCATAGTTTAGTTTCTTTATAACTCATTCTGTTACAATACTTTGCTCTTGGTTTGGCTAGGATAGGTTTAAAGTAGATTAGATTTACTTCATGCATTTACATATTATTCATCTACATATTTTGTTTGCATAACCATCTATCATTCATCCTCATCAGTGGACCAGGCCGCAACCAATAAAACCAAAACCAACAATGGTTATCGGTCCAGAATCTGGATGGGTTCCCTATTTCGAATGGTGAGAAGTCTAATTGGTACTTCTTACCAGGGGTAACCCCTGCTGTTCACAAATGGTGATCTCAGACCTATCAACAATTTCTCTCCACATTCACTCAATTTCAATTGGATTTCCTTTACATGCACCAAATAGTCCTCCATTCTCCCAAAGGAATGAGGATGAAGAGAGATCAACTCTTTCTCTAACTGCATGACGTGGCTCTCATCGACTTGGTCGAACAAGGTCTTCATCTTCTTCCAGACCAAATGAGGACAACCAAGTCTGTTGAGATAAAATTGGATTTCTTGCAATATGTATGTCATGATGACCCCTACAACATCATCTTTATTCCCATCAACAACAATTTTTTTCCAAAGTATCTGTTGGATCTGGAATTGCTACCTTGGTATACTACTAGAGTCCCTTACTCATCAATAGGGTTTCTATATCTAGTTCCCATACTGCATAATTTGATCCATTCATAACAATAGGATCAATCTTTGAAGCCATCTTCGATAGACAGAATGATTTGTTTCAATAATTTCCAATCAAAAAACCACCAGCCCAGAGTCGATCATGCAACATATTTGACTCAACAAGGTTTACAGATAACAAATCTAGGTTTAAACCATCAACTTTGATACCATGTTGGGGAATAAAATGGAACATTATTTTAAACAAAGAACAAAATACTGTAGACAATCAAAGAGGGAAAATAGTTTCGAATAACAGAGGTGGTGTCTAAGACACCATTACAACACTTAAGCACAACGTACTGTGAGTAAAGCATCATAGTGCATATTGCACATCTTGATTTGCATGATCTATTGTGCAATATCACTTCACGATCATCGTCATGTTCATAATGACCCAAAGGGTCCTCTTTTATAGTCTCAAGATATAACCGACTCCCATAGAATTTGGAAGATCTTGTCCACATATAACCATCGGTGGTTAGAGTTGACTCCATAAAATATGCTTTGTCAAGTCAGCTCAATATGACTCAATATGACTGACTATCCATCCAAGTCATAGTCAATTGTTGGGTTGGTTGATCCACTCCCCAACTATCTTCAATTGCTAGCTGACTGTTCAACTGACAGGAACGTTGACTACCGACCAATTGGTATGATGTGCTTCTCGATCGTTTGATCGACTGTATCTATATGAGGTTCAACCTCTCTATTGAATGAACCCAAGAGATGTGTGATGAGACATCAATTCTTGATGTTCCAACATTATCTTGAGTTCATACCATTGATATTATTGGTTATATATGCCAGAGAGGGCCTGATCAATTAATTGGACACCTGATGGACTAAGAGAAGTGAACGGGTATATTCCTTGGGTTAGGAAGGTCGAGAGGAATATAGCTATAGAAATTTGGGATAGATGTAGGAGAATTCCAGTGGGTTGTGGGTTTTGTTGAACTGTGAATGGATAGTGAGAGACACTCCCTTTTTTGGATTCCTATCCCTACCTTGGGGGTGACTTGTTGTTGAGATCTAGAACAACAGGTCTATAGTTGGGTGGAATGTTTGTCCCAAGCATCTAGTTGCACAATTGTTCTCAAAAGATAAGTGTTTATCTTGTTCTGTGTTACATTTATAGTTTATTCCACTATGTATTAATTCTGTATATGAGGATGGTTTATATGTTATTGTATGAATTAAATTAGATGCATTTATGTCTACTTCAACATGTTGTATATGCATTTAAATTAATGATAGAAGAATGGTCAAATTTGTGTGATATTCCTGTAGCTATTAAGCTGCAGGATTAATTAGCAATTTTTATTTATTTATGTGAAATTCCACAAGTAATGGGTCGATTAATTAGCATAAAAAATTTATTTTATGTGAAATTCCACAAGTAATGGGCCTCAATTGGGCTGGGGTATGTTACTGATTGGTATCAAAGTCAACACCGATCTTGTATGGGCCAAGACTAGTGTGAAATTGGTCGATTGTTTCTGTCGCAAAGTTTTCATTTGTGTTGCATTGGTGGAAAAACGGTAAAACCCGAGCAAAATCCCCAAATTTATGAGCAAATTCAAGTCAAAATTGCACTCAAAATGATTTTTATGGAGGGGTCATTTTGAATTATAAGCGAGTGAATTTGTCTTTGATAGGCGAGTCATGAATTTTCACAATGGTCACAGACTAGAAATATGGAAAATCAACTAAGTGAAGAAAATAATTTCGTGCACAAAATATTGGTACTGCACGATGAAAAATTTGTGGTGTGCATGAAATATTGGTGTGTAGTATGTGTGATAATTATCAACGACATGCAATGTGGAATTTGTGGTGATGTGGAATATTGGTGCACGATATATGCGCTAAATGTTGGCATTGTGTGGTGCAGAACTTTTGGTGCATGGGGAATATTGGTGTGCAATATATGCACTAAATATTGGTGCTTCATGAGGCATATATTGTGGTGTGCACGTAATATTGGTGTGCGTATATGCTCTAAATATTGGTGATGTGTGGTGTAGAACATATGGTGCTGGTGTAACATTGGTGGGTGGTATGTGCGCTAAATATTAGCATTACACGGTGAAAAACTTGCGGTGAATGCAAAATATTGGTGTGTGGTATGTGTGCTAAATGTTGGTGCCATGTGATGCAGAACTTATGGTGCAAGGTATATGCACTAAATATTCATGCTAAGCAGTGAAAAACTTGCATGTGCTGAATATTGGTGCATGATACAAAACTTGCACATGCACGAGATTCTAAAAGGAAGAAGAGAAGGTTGAAACTGAAGGAAAAATGCTATTGACAGGTGTATTTCGATTTCAAAGACTATTACAACATTAAATCAATCATTTTTTGTGAAAAAATTGTAGTTTATGAAGGTTATCAACTTGCAAAGAAATTTATAGGGCCTAAAAAACATTTTAGGGGTTTGAAATCCAGAAAAGTATATGTATCGTTAATACACAAGTACTTTTCTACTTAAATGAAAGAGATCAATGAGATATGTATAACGAGATATTCTGAGAACAAAATAGATCTAGTATGAGGAAGTTACAGCTGAAACAATACATGGTATATTTTCAGATCCAACTTACTTCCAGGGGGCGTAACTTCTTGCTCCAAAGTCAGTTTGGGATGTAGGAGTAGTATGAGGAAATACCGTGGATAAAAAAATACAACCATGGAACCATATTTGAAATCTGGGTACTTGAAAATTGTATAGGATGGAAGAGAGAACACCTATAAAAATAAGGGGTAAAAAAAGAAAACAATATAAACTTCTGCAGACCATAACTTTCTTCTTAGATCTCATATTTGAGAAAATGAGTAGTCAATGGATATGTATGAAGAATAGAATCATCCCGTACATCCAAAAAATTGATTTGAGCAGTAGAATTTGCAATCTACTCTAAAGAAGAAGATTGGTGGCCTTAAGAGTAGAAAATTATGCATTCTTTGTCTAGAGCAATGAATATTTATTTATTTTTTGTCTAACAATAATTTTATTGCAAGCACATTTTCTTGCAAAGTTAGAGATACATGAGGGTGGATTTAGTGCCTATATGATAAATAGAGATATGGAAGATTACCAATGGTTTTACAACCATGAGGAGGAGACTAGAGGTCTACATGCTAGCATGGGAAATGTAGAGACTTAATCCAATGGGCGTAGGAGTAGAACTGATTTTGTAGAGATGGTTGAAACTATGAGAAGCCTACAGAGGGAAGTGTAGAGATATAGGGTGGATAATGAAAGGATGGTGAAATCACAAGAAGAGGTAATTCAGAGTCTGAATATGAATAAGAGGAAATCCACTAAAGACTCTGAAAAAAAGAAAGAAACTAGTGCTATACAAGTGGCATCATCCAAATTGCATGGTAGAAGGGATGATCATGGGAATGAGAGGAATTCAAGAAGTATGAGCAAGTTCCATCATTTTATAGAGAAATCCACTAGGAGAGATCATGCAATCTTAGGGCCAAGGAGAATCCCAAGTGTGTCTTCTATTAGGAGGTAGAGAAGAAGACCCAAGTCAAATATCTTGTAGGCTGAACTCATGAAAATGAATCCACCATTTTTTAATGAATAACATCAAAAGGGAGAAGGTGCCAAGGCTTGGCTATTGGAAATGAGGAAATATTTCCAGCTACCTGATTACCCTTCCAGGGTAGAAATTGGAATTGCGACCTACCACTTGCAAGAAAACGAAACTATGTGGTGGGATCAAATTAAGCAAGCCAAACACCTTGATGAGAAGAAAGTCTCATGGAGGTAGTTCAAATGATATTTCTAGGATAAATATTTTCAAAGCATTACTATGAAAGAAAGATGAAAGAGTTCTTTGAATTCAAAATGGGAAGCATGACAATGGCTGAATATGAGAAGAGCTTATTTGAGCTGTTGAAGTATGTTGGCTTCATAAAGTATGAGAAGGTCAACATACAAAGTTTTTTGAGTGTGTCACCCTCCTTCTGCAGTGACACTATACAATATGATAACCCAAAGAATTTGGAGGAGGTGATAAGAAGAGAAAAGCTTCTTTATGAGACGAGCAGAGGGAGGAAAGTATTCTAAAAAGATTGGAATGAAAAGAATAAGGGTAAGAATGAGAAAAATAAGAAGGGTTTTAAGCCACCCTTTTTCAAGAACAACTCACAAGTAAATTAGCAAGGACAGTCATCCCAAAATGAGCCTAGGATGGAAGATTCTTTTGGGAAAAGGATAGTATAGTATCCCATGAAGTGTTGGGAATGTGAGGGATATCACTTGTATAGGGACTACCCTCACAAAGGTGAAAGAATAAGTATTGTCCAAAATATTTAGGAGGTTGAAACAATGGAAGACATGGGAGGAAATATGACAAGGATTTATGCAGCCTTGGACAACAAGAAAGAATATTATCAGTCCCCCATTATTGAAGTGAAAGGTAAGATTGATAACCTACCCATGGAAATTTTAATTGATTCTAGAGCTAGACATAGTTACTTAAAATCTAGCATTATTGAAATATTTCACTTACAAAGGATTAATCAAAAGAAATATTGGTTAGTTTAGTTATCCACAAGGGCTAAGACAAAAATCAGTGAGTTGTTTATATATTTTATAATAGATATGATTGGATTCAACACAAAGGTAGATATGAGCATCATAACATTAGGTTCATACGATTGTCTAATTGGCATGGATTGGTTGGAAAAATACTATGTTGTCCTAGATTCCTATAAAAAGACAATCACTTGTATTGATGAGGAAGGGAAACAAGGAAATGTTCAAGGAATTCAAAGAGCTATATTTGTTAGAGATATTTCATCCATGCAACCAAAAAAGAGTTTCGAGAAATGATGTAAAATTCTTCCAGCCCATATGGAAGAGGAAACCAGAGATGAAATGGAAAGCATTGAAGACAATCCATTCTTGAGGGATTTTGAATATGTTTTATGGGAAATCCTAGGACTTCCACCAAAAAGAGACATTCATTTCTCTATTGATTTGGTTCCAGGAGTTTCCCCAGTGTCCAAGACACCATACAAAATGAGCATACCATAATTGAAAAATTTGCAGATGGAGTTTCAATAATTGTTAAAGAAGGGGTATATACACCCAAGTGTTCATAGTCCTTTTTGTGAAAAATAAAGATGGAACCTTAAGGACGTGTATTGATTTAAGACAACTAAATAAGGCAACCATAAAGAACAAATATCCATTACCAAGGATTGATGATTTGTTTGATCAGCTGAAAGGTGAAAGAATATTTTCAAATATTGACTTAAGATCATGTTATCACCAAGTAAGGACAAAAGAAGAAGATAATAGCAAGAGAACATCCATGGCAAGATATCAGAATTATGAATCGTGATAGTGCTTTTTGGACTATCAAATGTCCTGATTGTTTTCATATGTATGATGAATGGAGTGTTTAGGTAATACTTGGACAAGTTGGTATTTGTGTTCTTGGATGATATACTCATATACTCAAAGAAAAAATATGAACACGAAAATTTTTTAAGCACGACGATGAAAGTTTTAAGAGAGAATAAGTTGTATGCCAAGCTAAGTAAGTGTATCTTCTATCAAAGGAACATTCATTGCTTGGATCATATTATTTTAGTAGATGGGATAATAGTTGATCCTGAGAAGACAAATTCCATTAGAGGATGGCCAACACCGAGAAATGTGACAGGGGTAATATATTTCATGGGTCTTGCAGATTACTACCGAAGATTCATAGAGGGGTTTTCAAATATTTCAAGCCCCATCACTTTCTTTTTAGAAGAAGGGAATGAAATTTGCATGGATTCTTTTTAGATTATGCATGATTTTGAATTATCATCCATTGTGTATGCACTAAATATGTGGAAACATTACCTCATGGGTCAAATATTTGAGCTAAGGACAAACCACTATGGTCTGAAACATTTGTTTGAAAAACCAACATTAAATGTCAGAAAAACCTGATGGATCGAATTTATTAGTGAATATGGCTTCCAAATTACACACAAAAAAGGCAAAGAGAATCAAGTGGTTGATGCACTCAAAAAAAGGGTGTATAAGATGCATATTTCATCCATCAACATCTACATAAATAATATAAAAGATAAAATTTTAAAGGCACGAAAATCAAATTAGTGCTACTTGCAAACAAGGGGGAACATTACAGTAAGGAGAATTGCAACAAAAAATTGAAGATATTAAGCTAAGGAAAGATGTAGTTCTCGTATATCAATGCAAGTTACATGTTCCAAACTCTAGTGAGATGAAAAATACAGTGATGACGAAAATTCATAATGTACCTTGTGCTGAACACTTAGGATATCAGAAGTTAATTGCAGTTGCGAGGAGCCAATAATTTTGGCCCGGAATGAAGAAATAAGTGGTTGATTACATAGCCAGATGACTAGAATGATAGAGGGTAAAGGATGAGAATAAACATCCATCTCGAATGTTACAACCATTTCCCATTCCAGAATGTAAGTGGGAAGTTGTTAAAGTGGATTTTATTATGGTGGTGGTGGTGGAGAAATTGACTAAGGTTGCACATTTTATCCTAGTGAAAAATACACACAAGGAAACAAATATTACAGAGATGTACATAAAATAAGTTTCTAGGTTACATGGAGTGCCCAAGGAAATAGTTTCAGATGAATATCCCAAGTTTACATCTAATGTTTGGAAAGGTTTGTTCAAAGACTTTGGGACAAATTTAAACCTCAGTACAATGTATCACCCAGAGTCTGATGGGAAAACAAAGAGGACCAACATGATAATTAAGGACATGCTCATAATGTATGTGATGGACCAACCATCCAAGTGGGAATACTATATCCACTTAGTTGAATTTGATTACAATAATGGGTACAAGGAATCATTAAAAATGAGCCCATTTAAATAATTTTATATAAGGAAGTGTAACAAACCAATAAATTCCCAGTAGACATAGTTGTCATTGGGCCATATTTGTTAAAGGAAATGGAAGAGAAGATGTTGAAGATCAGAAAAAATTTAAAGGATTCCCAGGACAGGTAGAAAATTTGTGCATAAAAGAACAAAGTTTTCAAAGATTTTAAAGTTGGTGAACATGTATTTTTAAAAGTGAAAGCAAAGATAAGTCTGTTAAGATTGGGTTGCTTCCCAAAGTTGGAAGCAATATATTGCGGGCCTTTTGAAATTGTAGAGAAGATAGGGCCAAATGCATATGTGCTAGAATTCTCCGCATCCAATAGAGTGCATAATGTATTTCATGTATGCTTATTAAATAAATATGTGCCTAATCCTAACCACATAATTGATTTGTTTGTGATACAGGTGGAACACAAAAGAGACTTTCGAGTGGATCCAGTGTGCAACATGGGCTGGAAAGTCAAGGAGCTTAGGAAAAAATCTATAGTCTTGGTAAAGGTTCAATGGAACTTTTGTGGTCCTAAATATGCAACATGGGAGGATGAATAAACTGTGTGGGAGGAATAATTGTACATTTTTTTTCAATTTTGAAGAAAAATAAATATAAGAATGCAAGACTCCATTTTGGGTAGCTAGAGTTCCAGAACCACATATCATATTTCCTAGCCAACCTTCACTAGGAGACCTGATAAAATAATGGTACAACCTAATGGAATGAGAATAGTGAAGGGGTACGTTCCTTGGGTCAGGTTGAGAGGAATAAGATATTTTGGTTGGGATTGTTGTTGGTGTTATAAAAATTGCATAATTTCTTGTTTTTTATTCTTCAGAATATTATAATGTAAATCTATATATTTATTTTGGCATAGTTCTCTACATCGAGGATAGAGCACAATTGTAGAGGAGGGGGAATGCAATGTCCCCTCTAAAATAACCGGTTTAATTAATGAATAATGTATATATAATGTATGGCTGTGGCAAAGTCATGTATATGCAAATTGTATTTCTAAATTTTAATCAATAAAATGTGATGCCAGCTACTGGGGGACATGGATAGAGATTTGGGGCTGAGTAATCCACAAGAGAGGAGGCGTATAAAAAGGGGGTTTTATTCATTATTTTAATTCCCAAATCATTTTTCCTTATTTTATTGCTTTGAGTGAAACTTTTGATTTCCCTTGAGTGTGGAAGAACCCAATCATTGAATATTTGTAAGAGGGTGGGTGTAGAAAGTCACATACCGTAGTTATTGTAGAGATGAGCTAAAGTAATATTATATTGGGGATGAGTGTAAGTCAAGAAAATAAGAAAAAGAGAGTAAATTAGTGTGGGTAGGGGGAGAATTTTTAGAAATTTATGTTTTTGCATGAGAGAAAGCAGAGGAGGAAGACTGCTAGATTTGGAGCAATAATAGAGGGAGAATTATAGAGTTTTTTTGGAGCAGAGGATTGAAGAAGCAAGTTTTCAAGATTAAAAAAGAACCAAGTTGTCAGTAATGAAGAGTGAACTCCTCTGGGAGTTTCACTACAACAAAAAATTATTTTTATTGTTTCCTCTTAGTTTTCTTGGAAGTGAGTTCCCTTGAGTTCCTATTAGTGATATTCTTGGTTACTTTCACCAAAGAGGCCCTGATAAATGAATGGGACACTCGATGGAATGATAGTAGTGAACGGTTACATTCCTTGGGTTGGGTAGGTCAAGAGGAAGATAGATTACTACAAGGAAAATACCCTCTAGCGGAGGCTTTTGTAGACGCCTCTATTAAAATAGCCCAAAAATATGTTTATAATAAAGGACACTAGCAGACGTGAGCGGGAATAGGTTTTAGTGGATGTTTTTGTATGATGTGTTTATAAATATATAATGCACTGGTGCATTTTATTCAACTAATGCACCAGTGCCTGCAAAACTAACGCATTGTAGTAGGGTCATTTCAAACAAAAAAAATACTCTGGTGTGCTACAAAAATAATGACGCACTGGGGCACACAATTTCTCTAAAAAAGTGTGCATTGTGACAGTGTTATTATTTTTTTTTTTTATACAAAATGGTGTGCTACTTAAACAATTTCACTAGTGTAGATGGTTTTTCCCAAACAATGGTGCATTGTGGTAACGTTTTCGAAAAAAATACTCTGGTGTGCTATGTAAATAATGACACATCGATGCATCTAGTTATTTAGTGCACCGTAAAAGGGTTAAATTAAAAAAAATTACCAGCCATATTCTTAATCATGCAGAGATGTCAGGCGAGAGAACAACATCAAAAACAAGAGGAAAGGGTTGAACTGTACATTGTTGTACGAGATTGGGAGGTGAGGGAGAGGGAGAGGGATTTGTTTCCTGGGAATTTATTTGAATTTGATGTCTTCATTTCAATTGTAAAGACTTGATCTTAAAGTTATGCATTTTAGTTGGAAAGACTTGAGTCCAAAGTATAGGCATTTCAACTGTGAAGACTTGAGTATAAAGTATGGGTAGTGTCTTTAAATTATAATCTATAATCATCTAAAGCATGTTGTAGACTCAAGTATTTGGTGAATTCCCAACTAACGGGTTGTCTAGAAAAAGTCTAATTTATATTAGTTTCTAATTCACAATTATGTGTGATTATGATGACAATTTGAGTTCTTATGACCATGATGTCCATGATGGGAATCTTGCTCCATGTGTACCTACTACAATTTGGATCACCCTTCCCATATCACCATCATGATCATCAATGATTATAACCTTGTGTGATATCCATGCCAATGATCATAACCATATTGCATGATCGTTGATGATCATAACCTCCGTGATCTCACCATCAATGATCATAACTTGCGTGATCTCATCATCAATGATCATAAACTACGTGATCTTGCTGTCCATGATCATAACCTGCATGATCTCATCATCAATGATCATAACCTGTGTGATATCTCTGTCAATGATCATAACCTTGATCTCATTGTCAATGATCATAACCATCTCTCAAAATCCTAAACTATAATCATTTCTCGTTTATAATATAGTTGGGAGTTCACCAAATCCTTGAGTCTACAACATTCTCAGTCTAGAAAATTTCTAATCTATATTACTTGCAAATTCGATAACTATTAAAGTAGAATGGTGAGTATATTTAAAATACACCGCACTGTTGCGTATATAAGACACCAACGCACTGGGGCGTTGTATCAATAATCGCACTGTGACATGATTAAATCAAACAAATACGTACCATAGTAGGATTATTTCAAAAAATATACTCCATTGTGCTTCGTGGTATACTGACGCACCGATCAACATTCATGCTGTAAATGGACACACCATGATAGGGTTATTTAAAAAAATAAATAATCTGGTGCACATTTTAAAACGGGATGCACCGATGTCGCTAATAATAGAGAACATCATGACATGGTTAAATAAAAACACTTACGCACCATTGTAGGATTATTTCAAAAAATATATGACAATGTGCTTCGTAGTATACTAAAGCACATGGGTGCACCGTTGCTCCAAAGGGAGCACCGTGTTAGGGTTATTTATTTTTTAAATAATCGGTGCCCTATGTAACATCAGACGCATTGGTGTGTCGGACTATCAACCGCACCATGAAAACATTAAGTAAAAATATTACGCACCATTGTAGTATTTTATTTAAAAAATATATATGTTGGTGCGCTCGATAGTAACCAGACGCACGGTGTGCACCCATTCTCTAAAAGGGCACACCGTGTTTGGGTTATTTTAAAATAAAATTATCTAGAGCACTACGTAAATATTGTAGCACCGATGCGTTCAGTCATCGAGTGCACTGGAACATGGTTTAATAAAAAACATTTACCGGTCGTAAAATTCATTTTTACCATTTTCAGTGTTGTAGAGCTCAAAATCACCGGTGCAACTTTTTCCTCTCTGAATCGCCCTATCGTCAGTGCTTCCCTTTCTTTCCTTACGTCCATATGTTGTTGTGTGCATGGATTTCGAATTTTTCCAAACAATAAAAAAATTTGGTTTTTTTGACTATGTTCCAACCATGCCTCCCTGGCGATAAAATGTCTAGATAATATCTTTTTTTCTTTATAACTTAAGTTTTTGGCGGATTAAAATTTAAAATTGAATTATTTTTTCACTGTTTAAAAAAAATAAAATTGTTCTCTACGCTTGAGATGTTCGGCTCGCACCGCAGTCAGTGCATCCTGTAAATTTGCAGGGTGCACTGCAACATAATATTAAATTCCTCGGTGGTGCGTAGGTAAACATGAATGCACCAACGAGTCCATTTATCAACACACCGCGTAAAATTATTTATCTATTCGACGGTGCATCTCAATACATATAATACACTGGTTTGTTACGGTACATGATGCACCGCGTGAATCAGATATGTTATTTTGCATGTTGTGTTAGTAAGCATGCACATCGGTGTGTTCATGTTTAAAAATGCACCACTTTAAAAAATTGGCATTTTGTTGCTGTGCACCTTGTAAATTCTCTATGTGCACTGCTAATAGTGTGAGCCGAATGACTTGAATGCACCACCCGAAATAATTAGATAAAAAATTGCAAAGTTTCATACTCACCAATTTTAAAGAAAATAGTGGGGTGGTGCTTCACCGTTACCGAAAATAACTGTTGCATTTAAGGAACATGTATTCACCGCCTTAACTAATTTAAAAAAAAATGTTTTATGATGCGTTAGGATTTTAATTTTTTTTTATTTTAAGCAGTGCCTAGGGTAGTCGTAATGCACCGGTGGGGCAGTGCGTCAATTTAAAAAAAATTGGTGGGGCGGTGTGTCTCCATTACTTAAACGCATTGAGGCATATAAGGAACAATTACATACCGCCTTAACTAATTTTAATTTTTTTTTTCTTATGGTGCGTTAGGATTTTAATTTGTTTTTATTTTAAGTAGTGCGTAGGATAACCGTCATGCACCAGGGCATGGGTTTACTTGACCGCACCGATGCGGTAGGGTTATACAACGCACCATATAACATAATATAACAAATTTTATACGATGTGTTAGTTTTCACTGGCGCATCGTGGGCGGTGCTCACAAGTTATGTACACATCATGGGCAGTGCTTGACTATTTTTAAGGTGAACTAGTTATGGAATTTACTTATTTTTTGAAGGAAGTTATTTTTTCGTATTTATAAATAAATTTCTCATTTATTAGATTTTTTTTTATATTTTATCTATGAGTGAGGCTGATGTATTTCATATGTTCATCGTGTAGAGACATGAGCAGAGAGAGAAACACCATGAGTATAGGGTAGACATGTACAATGTTGTATGGTAATGGGAGGCGAGGGAGAGGGAGAGAGATTTGTACCCTTACCCTATTATTGTAGCGACTCATGTTCTCTTGAGGAATGTAGGCCTCCTTAAGTACTATGAGGAGGATACATCCCTGAAAGGGAACTCCAGATTTTTGGTTCATCTGATCCATCGATGATATGTACATCGACATGATTTTTGTGTGGGTCCGGATTAGTGGTACCATCCCAATGAGGAGGATATTTACTTTATCATTGGGACATCTAGGAGAGGGGAGGATTTTCCCCAGTTCCCAGATGTCCTAGTAGGTGTTGTAGTAGAGATTCGGCTCATGTACTCTCATCGATATATTTGGGTTGATGTACTTTCCCCAGCTGTTTTTCAGGTTTCAAGTGGGCAGTTGCAGATCGTTTCTTTCGGTGCATAGGAGGTTAGGTGCCTCTCACTGTTATTGATGACCATAACACAATTTACCAGTGATGGGAAGTGCATTAGTTTCCCTCTTTTGTATTATGTTGATTCGTTGGTACAGAGGCCATTGTGTATCAGATGGTATATCATTTTTTTGTGGTAGTTTTTTATAGCGCTAGACAGATGTCGTGCTATGATACGTGGGAGGTCGAACTTCCATTTTTCCTAAGAGACATTTTTCTTATTTTTTGAGAGGTTTTCAAAGAGGAGGATGAATGTTTTTTGTCAGCCTGCTAGGCTGAGGACTCATGTGCGAAGGGGCCAGCCAGAGTTTCCAGCTAGGATTTCCCCAGAAGCACTGGGATGACTAGATAGTGAGGTGGATTACATGTTTTTCATGGTCCCATGTCCTTACTAGCTTTGGATTGGCGAGGATGTCCAAAAATCCTCTTCACACCGGATGAGCCACCAAATGATAGAGGTAATATTAGTGTTTTGTTTAAAATAATCTAGTTTCATTTTATTGTCTTACTTAATTAGAATAAAATTAATTATAACACATTCTTTAACTTGTTTTATTAAATTGTTTAATGAAACTGTGTAATTATTGTTGTATACTATATGTTTTGTAGATATTGGCACTTTCATTGGGGACGTGCCTCCTCCCCCATCATATGACGTTGAGGAGATGATACTTGAGGTTGCGGCGGGTCAGGGTTCTCCGGTGCATATACTCGACGACATGCACCATAGTCCATATACATGATTCAGGTTAGAGTTGGGTGACTGACTCTGTGCACTTTTGACTGAGGTGGGAGTCCACCCTTTGTTGATGCAAGACATCAAGGCAGATCCTATGCTCTTGGAACTTTGGAGGGAGATTCCGCATGATTTGATGTCTCTCATGTTTCATATCATTAGAGATACCAGGATACTAGTATCAAGGAGGGCTCTCGATGATAGGCACAAATCCCCTTCCAATACGACTCGTTCGTCCAATACACCATTGATTGATGAGGGTGGTCGTGATCCCTCTCCACATCCTCCTCCTCTTCCTTCACCTCACCCAGATCATGAGTAGGAACCATATATTTCTCCTCCTCCTATTTCACCTAACCTAGATGAGTAGGCATGACCTATTCCTCATCCTCCTCTTTCACCTCACTTAGATGTGCAGGAAGGAGCTATTCCTCCACTGCTTATTTCTGGTGAGATATTCGACCAATCACTTCCTCCTAACCATCCATCATCTTCTACTACAGACCAGGCCTCCACTACTATTGTAGATATGCAGATTATCCCATCAAATGGACCAAATATGTTATAATAGTTATTTGAC
>JZKD02S2372679.1:75087-130258 GCA_000966675.3 Picea glauca
ATATATATATATATATATATATATATATATATATATGGTGCATTTTTTCTATTCATGTTGATGTACTTAATTTATATGTTGATATTGATGTGTATGTTGTTAGGTTATGTTATATATGTTTGTTAAATGTGCTTGATAGATGTGTATCTTATAACAATGCTCATTAGATGTTTATTTTTCCTATTGATCATGATTATGTACTTAATTAATTTATATGTTGATGTGTACATTTTTAGGTCATGTTAGATATGTTTGTTAAATGTGCTTGATAGATGTTTATGTTAAATGATGTTTGTTAGATGTGTGTGATGATGTTGTCAGACAATGCTTCTGTTTTGTTAGATGTGATCACAATGATGATTCCCTGTTAAATTATTAGATTTGTTTGTTAGCTAATTAATGATGTTTATATGTGCTAGAGGTATATATAATTAATTAGATTATGTTAGAAAATTTAAATGTGTATTTTAGATGATTTTTATGTTTGTTAGATGGTTATCATCATGATGTTTATTTTTATTAAATGATCTTTATTATAGATTATGTATTGGTGAACTTATATCAAAATTTTATATATGAAACATAAAGACTTAATTTAAATAAAAATGCAAAGATATTTTTATAAATTACAAAGTTCAATATGGTTGAAACTATAATTGTAAAATTACCATAAACATTTTTTGATTGCATAAATAGTTCATATATATTCATTCTAACTAAATTAATTTTCAAAAAACAAATTACATATGAATAAATGCTATTTTCCATTGTACTAATTACTCTTTTTTAATAGACTCTTCTACACTAAAAATTGTTATTATAAAAAGTTATGATCCCCAATTATAAGCATTCTATTGGCCCTAAAATTTTATGGATGCAAATTAATCTTCCTATCATTATTTTTGTCATTATTTCATAAGTTGATTTCTATAAAATTTAAAATTACTTCATTAATTGTGGTTTTACTCAACATTGGGGGCATACTTTTATAAATATTTCCAAAAGAAACGATAAAATAATTTAAATTAACAAAGACTTTAGTTAAAAACCAAATTATCACAAAATCGTGTTAGAAATTTATTTTTTAAATTATAAACCACATTATTTGTTAAATATCTTACTTTTATATCTACAAAATACATTAACATAAACTCAATTTTTGAATCATCATGTTAACATATCATCAAAAAGGTTGTATTATTAAACATGCATATCAACCATATTATTACTTCTAATATCAACATAGATTATTAGGATAAATAAGAAACTATGTAAATTAACATATTACCATTCAATACCTAAACATGTTTCCAACTATAATTTTTTTTATATGTCGTTGCAAATATATACAAATAAAAAATTAATTAAATAACTCATTCATGGTTTAAAATATTCACAACTCAAATGCTCAAGCAAGGAATTACAATGCAAATCTTAAAATGATTTCTCTAAGAGATATAAGGATCAAAGTCATATCACTAACAAAAATGCTTTATACAAGTGCTTGAGTGTGTCCAAGGGTAAGACGATTGTTAATAAATGGATAAATGTCACGTTCTATACACATCATAATTCTAAGTACACCATTGTTACTATGCTCTTTTTTAGGTCTCAATGCTTCTATAACATGTTGGTAAAGGGTCAAACATCTAACATCTTGAGTCCTTTTTGAACATGATAATAATTCTTATGAATTTATCATGATAGCAATTCTTAAATTTTTTATATAATTAAACATGCAAAGACATATAAATATGTTCAAATAACAATACAAAATTCTATTTCAATCAATCGTTCCAAGCAATCACAAATAATTTGAAAGACAAACAAATTACACATCAAACTGGTTGTTAACCAACTAAAATTGTTCAAAGATTTGTTATAATTAGCTTAACATTTCATCTGTCAGAAGATGAATAAAAAATAATATAATTAGAGAAATGAAGATAACAAAAATATACAACAACAATATTAATGATGAAATAAAACATGTAGATATCACTCTTTGTTGTCATCACCCTCATTATCTTACTTTCTTGGCATGATAACATTGTTGTTCTCAAAAATATGTTTTGATCTAGGGTCGTGTCTTAACACGAACCACCAATCCCTATCCAAGACATCTGGGTAAAAAAACACTTGGTTGCAGTGTTTTAGGAAAAAATAAGGATCATTACCTTCATCCCACCTCTTTATAGAGTTGATACATATCAACCCACTATCACAATCTTCCTTTACATTATTCTGATAAAATATGTCCCACCATTTGCACCTAAAAATAACACATTGGAAAGAAGAGAAGTCCACTCGAATGATCTCTTATATATTTCAAACATAACCTAACATCCCCCATATTAGGTTTTGATCGTGGTGGCTAGAATGACTAGATTGGTCGAACTCGACTTCCACTCCACAGTCTTGTATCATGCATCCATCATTGACATCCTCAGTGTGAAACAAATGTCCATATTCCCACATAGATGGGAACAAATGCATCTATAAAAAAGTGAAAATTTCACCGTGTCATGTGTCTAATAAGATGACCAATAAAATATAAAATATAGATATTACAATTCAAAGGTGCATTATGAAGTTAAAACTGTATACAAAGAGATTATTACCGAGTTGTTTCACCCAATCCCTATGTTTATTGCATCCTCTTCAACACGCAGGTAACGACCAGATGCACCGTATTTCTCTTTGACTTGGTCAACAACCCAACTATTGGGGCATATCATTGGCATATTTTATTTTAAATGATCAGGATAACACATGCTTCTACCATTCAACTGTTTAAATTATTTCACGTCACTGTCATATTTCCTCCTCTTCTATTCATACAATGCGACCCACAATTGTATTGCCTCCGGATTTTAAAGAATGAATTTATTGATGGAATATATATATATATATATATATATCCATGAAATCAAATCGACATATAGTACATATCAGATCAAAATATACATTATGAAGTTTAGTGTGAATAGTTACAGTGTAGAAATTTGACAAATGATAATTCACTTACTCTTTATCAAGCGTCTTTTTCCATATGTTTCGAGAAGCTCCCATTCTCTTTTGTCTTCATCCCTTTCATCATCCCAAATCACCACACCCAGTGTGTTGTCGATTTTCTTGATGTACTCACTGGAATAATAGAAAGACTCATATGATATGTACCCCTTTGCAATAGACCCCTTCTGTTTTTCCCTTTCTTGAAAAAAATCCTTTCAATTTCTTCATGTACCTATCTAAGAAGAACATCCAATGACATGATACCACTCTGACTAATTCAACCTCATCTATTAAGTGAATTATAAGATGAACCTACAAGTCCGTGAAAATCATTGGAAGTTCCTTCTCAAACATATAAACAATCTCAACTATCTCTTGATGCCATTGTGGAATGCTACCCATATGAATCTCCTTTGATGTGATCCAACGTACAAATGAAAATAATTTAGATATGGAATGCCGTAGGTCCTGGTGGAAGTCATGGTTCACACACTCACCCACGAGCAAAGGATAATGACACTGCAAATTAAACACATACAAAATTAATTATGTTTTATGCTCTTGCATAAATTTATAAAAAAAATACTAAAATCATGTTTTTGACATACGTACTCTTATAATTTTCAAATGGTCATGTGATTTTAACCCCGAAAAATGGTCTTCCACAGTGAAGACCCATATAAAGAAGGCACCTTCACACTGTTCGAGTTACTTCACACACACCTAGGATTTATTTTTCCTAAGTTTTTTCCTTGTTTATTAGTCATAATTAGTCATTATAAAGTCTCCTATATTTTAGGGGAGAATATTCCACCTAGGGAATATTCTCTTTCATTTGACACTTTAGTTTGACTAGTTGAGTTGAGTCTAGATGGTGCATTGGTTTTTTCACCATGCAACATTGGTATCATCACCATGATAATGCGCACTTGCCTTGGGATCATCACCAAACTAGTGAATTACCCTTGATTCCTTGATATACTCCTCACTACACTTTGTTTAGTCAGTTAACTGAAGACTAGTTGACTAGTTAACTCAACTAGGTGGCAGTTCACTCCCGTAACTGCCTGAGAGACTAGACTAGGTGGAAATTCACTCCCACAACTGCTGGTGTGTGTGTCCAGATCACTCTATACCACCACTATGTCACATTGGTTCTCCTCAGGTGTGCATTCATTGAGTTATACAGAGTATATCATGTGTAAATTATTCATTATTCATTACGGTTAATGAGAATTCTTCTATTCTTTCTCTCCTTCTTCTTCTTTCTCAATTTCTCTCTGCAAATGTGTGTAGTATTTTCTAGATAGATGTATTATGTGAAGGTTCAACACATTTACATGGTATCAGAGCCGACATACTACTAAGAAAAATCTATACCAAAATGTTTTGCAGGTACGAAAGATTGAAGACAACGAAAAGATGGATTTCCAAAAAGAATTCATTCTTACACCTTAAAACTACTTTGTATGGAAGGAGAAAATAGCCATACATATCTGAACCAGAGGATTGTACAAGTTAACCTTGAATACAGATACAAAACTGATATCATCCATAGAAAAAGCCAAGTACTTAAATCGAATGGATGAAGCACTCAGAACAATTTGTAGTCTTATTTCTCCCGATCTCCTTTTTCACATATCTTCCTGTAACACTCCCAATGAAGCTTGGAACACCTTGGAAGGGATATTTTGAAAACATGATGAGATGAGGGGACAGATGTTGTAGGTGGAAGTTCTCACATTGGATCCAAAAATCTTTGACAATATCCAAGATTTCTTTACAAAATTCAAGGATTTACTGTCGCAACTCAAAGCTTGCGGGGTTGTTAAATATAAGGAGGAGAAGAAAATGGTTCTCACCATTCTCTCCAAACTTGTTCCTGAATTCTCTGTTTTCGTATCAACATTCCATTTTACCAGATTCACCTCTAGAGCCACCTAGAACATGCCTTCTCTTGAGTATCATCAACATGGGAAAAATCAAAGGCCCAAAGGCGCATGCACTTACTGTGCAAGATGGAAGCCACCAATATCATAAATATAAATATAAAGAAAAAAAGAAAGCTCATGCACATCTGAAGAAGGAACGATACACAAAACCCTTCACCGATGCCTCTGGATCCAAAGGGGGAAAGGGAAGAAAAGGGGAGAAATGCACGTACTGTCACAAAGGATTTCATCCAAAATCCGCATGCATGAAAACAAAAATAGATATAATGTCTCAAATAATTCAGAAAAACAACCTTGGAGATCGCATCCCCGAGGGTGCCAAGAAGAAGAAGGCAAAATATATGAATCCCAAGAAAGGAAATTCTAGCCATGCCTTGATTTCCATCAACTCCTCACCCGATGCTTGGATTGTATATTTAGGAGCATAACATCACATGGATGCCTAAAACTAAGTCTATTCATATTTGTATGCATGCAAAGGTCCTCCTATTATGATGGGGGAAGACTCTTCCGTCGAAGTTAGCGATAAAGGAAGGATTGAACTCAACAACGAAAGCTTGGAGAATGGACTGAACGTTCCCAAACTTTCCGTCAACCTTCTCTCCATGTATCGTATGACAAATTGCGGCACTGGAAAAAAAATCATATTCACACCAAATGCCGTGGACATATATGACATGCAAACCAACTCCAGGATTTCTACCGGTGAGGTAAATCATCAATCTAGATTGTATACATTTTCTGAATTCGTTGAACCTCATTTTTCTTTACTACTTATTGATGTTGATGAAATTAGTAGGATATGGCACGAGATGTTTGGACATTTGAATTTCATATACATGAAATAACTTAGCAAACAAATATTGGTTGATGGTCTACCATACATCCGTTTCTCCAAGGGATTATGTGAGGGATGTGTTCTTGGAAAACACCCTTAAGAGAAATTCAACAAAGGAAAGTCTTAGAGAGATTTTGCACCTTTAGATCTGATCCATAGTGACCTTATGGGTCCTTTTCCGCATCCATCCATTAGAAAAGAGATGTTTGTTCTCATTTTTGTTGATTATTTCTCACGTTTTACATGGATCTTCTTTCTCTGGCAAAAATATAAGGTCTTTCAACACCTCAAAGATTTCAAAGCCCTAGTTGAAACACAGTCTGGAAAGAATATCAAAGTCCTCCTGTAACATACCCATCCACCAATAGGCCGGGTACGCCACCTGCAAGACTTCCCTCAGACTTCTTTCTCTTACAGATACCTTATTTATTCAAAAGGATGAATAAGATAACAGATTTAACAACATGCACAATAATATCCAGCAAGCATGCATAATCTAAAGATTACGTTAAACGATAATTAAATATACACAACGGAAATACATTCATACACATGTAGATGATAATTAAATTACACAACGGAAATACATTCATACACAGGTAGGGATATCACGACAGAGAGAAGTTATCTTTATGAAAGATGACATCTACTGGCTACATACCAAGGACGTTCCACCCAACCGTAGACACCACTGCTCCAAATCTCAATAGCAGTGTCACCCCTGAGCCAGGGCTATGAATCCACAAGTATGGTTCCAAAATGTACTTGGGTTCCCAAACCACTCAGCTCTCAAGCTCTCACATTTTTTGACACCCACAACAATCCAAGTACCTAGCTCTCTTCTACCCAGCCTATGCTACCTGAGAGAATGGACCTCCACCCTTCTCTGCCACGCAGTCCCTCAGGCAATCCTTCTCCTTCTTGCCAGGGCTTCCAGCATAGTTGGTCTAGAATATCAATGTTGGAACTCTTAGGACTCATAGTTGTGAGAAAAATAGGGCATAGACCAACGCATTTTAGACATGCAGGCCCCAGGTCACGACTGGATCACACCAGCGAACACTACAACAAACTATCCCGTGACTAATTCTTCAACAACTCTGTTTCCTTTCTCTTTTCCAACCAAGATGCAGGTGAGGATGGGTTGATGAATGGGTCAGGGGGTGCAGGGGAGTGTGTGAGGGAAGAATGAGTGAGTGAAAGGGAAATCATAGGCCAATTAATCAGTCCAACCCCCCCAACGGACCAAAAGCGGGTTTAATTTACCTCGTGGAGAAAACAAGAACTTCCTGGCCTTCGCTAAGAAGTTCACGTAACCAATCCCCTCCCTTAGACAAAAAGGGTAATAATAAAATATGAATAACACTTAGTCCCTCAAGCTCCCTCTCTTGTGGAATCATAGCCCCCTATAACTCTAGTCCTCATCTGTCTAGAAACCAACAATGTGTTTATTATTATTAATGATCAAACATTACATTTCTTAGGCATACTGGCCCTTCAATAATTGTCTGGGCACTCTGGCCTCTCAGCATTGTAACAATACATTATTTAAAATGGGGGTTCAAAACCTAGGGTGTTACATCCCCTCCCCCTTATTTTGGCACTGTCCTCAGTGCATATACAAAACATAAATCAAAGTATCAAATTTATTCAAAAATATGTGGGTACTCTGCCCGCATGGCATCTTCATGCTCCTATGTAGATGCTCCTATATACCTGAATTAGATGCCAATCAATAACATGGTTAGGATTATGTACATATTTCTTTATTAAAGATACATGAAATACATTATGCACATTCATGGAAGCAAGAAATGAAAGCATGTATGCAACTATCCCTATTCTGTCTAATATTTCAAATGGACCACAGAATCTGGCTGCCATCTTTGTACAACTACCCAATTTAAAAGATATTTTCTTGGGCTTCACTTTCAAAAGTACATGCTCCCCTACTTTAAATTCTCTAATTGTCCTGTTCTTGTCTGCATAAATTTTCTGTCTATCCTGAGATGCCTTTAAATTATTCTTAATCTTGACCACCTGGTCTTCCATGTCCTTGAGCAACTTCAACCCAAGTACCACCCTATCTGCTGGGTTGTCCCAACTCACTAGAGTATTGCATTTCCTACCATACAAGGATTCAAATGGGCTCATTCTCAATGAAGCTTGATACCCATTGTTATATGAAAACTAACCCAAGTGTAAGTAATCTTCCTACTTAGATGGCTTATCCATCACATACATTCTCAACATGTCTTCAATTATTCGATTGACCCTCTCTGTTTTCCCATCTGTCTGGGGATTATATGCTATGATAAAGTTTAGATTTGTGCCAAATCCTTTAAACAATCCCTTCTAGAAATTGGAGATAAACTTCGTATCTATGTTTGGGATGATTGTCCTAGGTATCCCATGCAACCTAACAATTTCCTTCATGAAAATCTCTACAATATTAGTTGTTGTATGCGTTGTCTTCACAGGCACAAAATGAGCAACCTTTTTTAATTTGTAAACTACCACCATGATTGAATTGTGTTTCTTATTCGTTCTAGGTAATCCCATGATGAAATCCATGGTGATCACTTCCCATTTCTTCTTTGGGATTGACAATGGTTGCAGAAAACCCATTGGGTGCGTATGCTTAGCCTTCACCTTCTGACATTCCATACATCGAGTGATGTAATCAACAACATCCTTCTTCATTCCTGGCCAAACGAACTGGCTTTTTACTGTTGTAATTGTTTTCTGGTAACCTAGGTGTCCAACATAAGGAACATCATGCATTTCCTTCAGAACCAAATTCCTCAGTTCTCCAGAACTAGGAATGTAGATCCTATTTTTATGGATGAGTAATCCATCTTCCTTTATCTCGTACTCCTTTACTTTTTGTTGTACATTTCCTTGTTGTAAATTTTCCTTTACCTATAGGTAATGCTGATATGTAACAAGACCATCTAAAATTCTGCTCTTCAAGTTTGACTGATGCATACTGACAACAGTAGCATGCATGATATGCATTCTTCTACTAAGTGCATCAACAAATTTATTCTCCTTTCCCTTGATGTGCTTGGTATCGAAGTCATATTCGCTTAAACATTCCAGACATCTTGTTTTCCTGGCATTCAAGGTCGACTATTCAAAAATATACTTCAAGCCAATGTGGTCTGTCCTTAATTCAAGTTTATTCCGCATGATATAATGCGTCCACATCCTCAAGGATTGAACAATGGAAACAAGTTCCAAGTCATGCATGGTATAGTTCCTCTCATGCTCCTTAAGCTTTCTGGACTCATATCCAATGACATGTCCATTTTGCGTGAGGTCTCCCCCAAGTCATTCCTTACAAGCATCTGTACATGCCACAAAATGTTCATTTGGGTCAACAATCTTTAACATAGGTGCACTAGTAAGTAATTCCTTCAACATATTAAAATTCTTTTCACACTTGAGTGTCCATTCAAATTTAGTCCCCTTCTTTTGCAATGAAGTGATGGGATGATAAATATTAGAGAACCTTGCTATGAACCTTCTATAGTAGCCAGCTAATCCCATAAAATATCTAATGTATGACACATTTATGGGTGTTGGCCATCCTCTAATGGATTCAATCTTCTCTGGATCTACTGCTATGCCCTGCTCTGAAATAATGTGTCCCAAGTAATGGATCTGATTTTGATGAAAATAACACTTACTCAACTTGGCATACAAATGATGTTCTCTCAGTACCTACAACACCAATCTCAAGTGATGTTTGTGCTCCTATTTAGACTTAGAATAGATAAGTATGTCATCCAGGAATACTATGACAAACTTGTCCAGATAATTTCTGAATATTCCATTCATTAAGCACACGAAGACAACTCGTGCATTGGTCAGTCCAAACGACACCACTACAAATTCATAATGCCCATACATGGTCCTAAAGGCTGTCTTATGAATGTATTCTTCCTTGATTCTTACTTGATGGTATCCTGCCCTCAGGTCAATCTTTGAAAATATCTTTTCTCCTCTTAGCTAATCAAAGAGGTTATAAATTCAGGGTAAAGGATACTTCTTCTTTATAGTGTACTTGTTCAGTTGTCAAAATTCAATACATAGCCTCAAGGTTCCATCCTTGTTTTTGACAAAAAGTACTAGTGCTCCCCAAGGTGAAACACTTGGACGTATGTACCATTTCTTCAAAAATTCTTCCAAATGCATTTGTAATTCTTTTAATTTTGGTGTGCTCATTTTGTAAGGAATTTTTGATACCAGGGAAGCTCCTGGCACTAAATCAATTGAGAAATCTATCTCCCTTCTTGGTGGCAATCCAGGTATTTATTGGAATACATCTTCAAATTCTTGTAGCATCAGGAAATCTTCGAGGCTTGGCCCCTTTGTATCAACTGGATCCTCCACATGAGTTGTATATAGTTGACATCCTTTTCTAAAACATCTATTCAGCTGTAAGGTCAAAATCTCCCTTATAGAGATGGATCTTGGAACTCCTTTCACAGTGCTCTGTTTTCCATTTCCATCAAGACATGCAAATGTCTTGTTATGAAAATCTAGGACAATATGGTGCTTGTCCAACCAATCCATCCCAATCAGAACATCATAAGACCCCAATGGTATGATATTTAGATCAGTACTAGTATTTATGCCATTAAGACTTATGAAACAACCTCTGACCATATCATGGATTCTTCTTTTGGTTCCAGTGGATAACTGAACCAAACTTTCTTTTACAAGTTTACTTTTCTCAAAATGTAATCTATCCACTATCTTAGGATCAATGTAACAATGGTTTGCTCCTGAATCAATCAAAATAGCAACATGATGATTTATTATCTTACCTTCCACCTCGATCATATTGGACTGGTACTTTGCTTGTCGATCATTTAAAGATGCATAGATTCTTCCCATATCTTGGACTGTTGTAGATTCTTGGATGTTGTGCAGAGTATTCACTCTGTCCTTTTTGTGTGGGAAATCCTTGTACAAGTGATCTTCTTTGCATCCCCAACATTGGATTGGTGGTCTTCCCCTTTTTCCCAAGGAATATTCCTTCTTGAAATCCCCTTTAGCATATTGATCTTGATGATCTCCATTTGGCTGATTCCTATTGAAGGGAGGTTTGAATCCTTTCCTCCTCTAATCGGACTTCACATTCATCTTGTCCTTCCAATATTTTTGCAGGGATTCTCTTCCCTAGCCTTGCTCATACAGGTATTTAGCCTTCCTGATGGCCTCAGTCAAGGTCTTGGGTTCATCATACTTGATATTTTCCTTATAGAAGGCTGGCAATCCACTTACAAATCTCTATATTTTCACCTTCTCATCACCAATGAACCTGGCATACTTTAACAATCCCAAGAAATTCTTCTCATATTCTACCATAGTCATGCTTCCCAACCTAATTTCAAAGAACTCTTGCATTTTCTTGTCATAGAAATGCTCTGAGAGGTACTCCTTCTGGAAGTACTTATTGAATTGTTTCCAAGTGATCCTACTTTCATAAAAATGCTCCACTTGCTTCAGTTCGTCCCACCACACTGCAGCTTTCCCATGTAAATGGTAGGTGGCAATCCTGGCTTCCAGGTTTGATGAATAGTTATGCAACTGAAAATATCTCCGAAGCCCAAGAAACCATGCTTCGACATCATCTTCCCTTTCTCTTTCACCATCAAAGGAAGGTGGCTTAAGCTTCCTCAACTCTCCCTACAAACAATCTACCTCTTGTTTCCTTCTCTGGTGTATGAAATGAGACACTTCTAGAATACTTATGGGATCATCCGATGCATAAAAATTTCTTCCTGAGTAAGGAGGTGAGTGGTTTCCATGAGCTCTGCTAGCACTTCTGGAATAACTAGCTCTTCCATGAGCATCTCCTCTTTCATGACACCTGTCTTCTTCCTCTTATCCTGAGTTTGATCCCTTCTTCGTTTTCCTCTGCAATTGATTTAAGCTTTGCAACACTCGAGCATTTATATGTATTTTCTCTCTCATCAATCTCTTGTTTTCTAATTTGTAGCTTTGCACTTCCATCTTCAAGATTCTTATCGTTTCTATTAACATTTCCTGCTCTTCTTTTCCCTTGCACCCATTGGACTCTGTCTCTGCATTACCAACTCTGGTATTCTAGACTTCAACCTCCTTTTCATGACTAAAGGATCCCTCTGCTTCTTCCATTTCCTCAATACGCATGCTGAGATGATGCACTTAAGCATCTTAATTTTTCAAAATGTGCAAGCGACCAATTTGTTAGAATTATGCGTGTGATAGGAAACAAAAATTTCCAAACCATGCTACATGTCTCTTTCTTTTTTTTGTTCATGGATATTATATCCCCATTCTCCTAAAATAATAGTGTCCTTTTATTCTTGGCTGACACAGAGTTTCACCCTACGCAAGTGCTTCCTTCAAACCACCTCCCCAGGTGATCACGACTAGAAACCACGACTAAATCCTCCCTTAGAAATTTTTTGTCTTGGAGACAACCAAATCTTCCCTAAGCCCTCCTTTCCTTAGCTCTCAAACTGCAGACGACCATGGTCATGACCCTGCACTTAGATGAAAATCTCTTGTCCAAAGCTTTAAGACTTCGGTACTTTCAACCATGACCATATCAACGGTCCGCATCCTCTCTCGCGATCGACGATTGAGATCCACTTCGAGACTCTGCGCTTCGAGAGTCTAAAATTTTCTCGCTTGCCTCCTAATGGAACACCTTTACTCAGATTTCTTGATCTGCCGACAGGTGTCCTCCCACAGATCAATGTCTATGAAGCGTTTCAACGCTTCGGGCTTCGGAAGTTTTAAACTTCCTGCTTGCATTTTCTCCCGGAGTTCTTTCACTCGAAGTCGATGATCCTTCGACACATGTCCTCTGGAATCGACGATCGATATGTACTCCGACCTTCAGGCCTTCAGGAGTTTCGACCCAACGTAACCTAACACACCTTTCCCTTTTGGGGTGCCCAATATTCTAGACTACACGATCTGTCACCATGTGTCAAAACGGTGGAAGTGGACACATGGCTCAATCAGGCGAATGACACATGTCACGTTCTAATCGATTTTTCAAAGTTACAAATGCCCAGATATTATTGACATGTGGAACACATTCCATGTGTCAATGTGATCCCATGTGATGTGATCATGCCTCATCACTTCAGGGCTTCGAGCTTCGGGAGTTTTCAAACTAGCACACTTTCAGTTCTCCCGAACTCCGAATTCTCGAACTGGCCAATCTGTCACCATGTGTCCTTCTGGATCGAACGACCAAGATTCACTTTGAATTTTCACCTGGAGTCCACGGATTTGCTTCACGTGTCCTCCTCAATATGAATACTATGATTTCTTCGGGCTCCAGACTTCAAATATCTCAAATTTCAAACTTATTTGGCCCCACTGGATTTTATCTGAAGTCATGGATCTGGTGACGCATGGCTTGCGACAGATCAATGGATGAGATATTCTTGGATGATCGGACAATCAAGGTTTTCTTCGGCTCTCCGACTCTCTAGGCTTTGGGAGTCCCAAACCTTAACTGAAAACCTCTCAAACAGATTCCTCCAGAGTTACTAATATGCTGACACGTAACCTCTTAGCGATCGACGGTCATGATCTACTTTAGATGATCCAACAGTCGTATCTTACTTCGGGTCTCCGGCTCTCCGGGCTTCAAGAGTTTCAAAAATTAACTTCTCCTAGCTCTCTCTTTCCCGGAGTGCTTTCACCCAAAGCACATGATTGGTTGACATGTGTCCTCCTATGGATCGACAATGCCCAACTACTTTGGATATTCGAAGTTTCAATGTTCGATCTCTAACCTGTCACATCATTGCATGCATTTCAATTTGCGGGGGCATGCATCGACAATTTGGAGTAACCCGCTTTTTGCCCCATAATTCTCATGATGTTGACACGTAACCCCTCAGAGAAACCATGGTTTGGATTGTGGGACTGCCTTGGGAATTATATCCTGTGAAAATCGATTCCCCACAATGCCTGCTGGCCATTTATCTCTCTCTCCAAGGGGATCTGACGGTCGCGAACTTTAGCCTTTCTTCCTTTTCATTGGATGACCCTTGTTTTTTTTTCCTCTAAGATCAACGGTCTCGGATCTCCCCGATCCTAGGGTGGTGATCCCTCTAGAATTAAAAAGGAATGGTCACGATCCTTCGAATCCTCACAAAGGTTCTATGACGTTCTGTCTTCTGCATATCTTTTGCGATGCCATTCCTCCTGAGATTTTCAACTTCCCGATCAGAGTTCGATCTCGACCATGATATTCTGACCAATAGACCCAGTCCATACCAGCCCGGTGTTTCAGCCAGAAGCTCTGATACCAAACTTTAACATACCTAGCCACCCACAGGTCAGGTACGCTACCTGCAAGCCCGCCCTTGAACTTCTTTCTCTTAAAGATACCTTCTTTAGTCAAAAGGATGAATACGATAACATATTTAACAACATGCACAACAATATCGAGCAAGCATGAATAATCTAAAGATTATGTTAAACGATAATTAAATATACACAACGGAAATACATTCATACACATGTAGATGATAATTAAATTACACAGTGGAAATACATTCATACACAGGTAGGGATATCACGACAGAGAGCACTTATCTTTATGAAAGATGACACCAACTGGATGCATACCAAGGACGTTCCACCCAATCGTAGACACTGCTTCTCCAAATATCAACAACAATCTCACCCCCGAGCCAGGGCTATGAATACACAAGGACGGTTCCAAAGTGTACTTGGGTTCCCAAACCATTCATCTCTCAAGATCTCACAAGTTTCCCGACACCCACAACAATCCAAATACCCAACTCTCTTCTACCTAGCCTATGCCACCCGAGAGAATGGACCTCCACCCTTCTCTACCACACAATCCCTCAGGCAGTCCTTCTCCTTCCTGCCAGGGCTTCCAGCATAGTTGGTCCAGAACCTCAATGCTGGAACTCTCATGACTCATAGTTGCAAGAAAAATAGGGCACATGCCAATGCATTTTAGACATGCAGGCCCCAGGTCATGGCTAGATCACACCAATGACCACTACAACCAACTATGCTGTGGCTAATTGTTTAGAAAATCCATTTCCTTTCTCTTTTCCATCCAAGACGCAGGTGAGGATGGGTTGATGAATGGGTTAGGGAGTGCATGGGAGTGTGTGAGGGAATAATGAGTGAGTGAATGGGAAATAAAAAACCAATTCATCAGTCCAACGCCCCCATCAGACCAAAGGCAGGTTTAAGTGACCTCGTGGGGAAAACAAGAACCTCCTGGCCTTCCCCAAGAAGTTCACGTAACTTATCCCCTCCCTTAGACAAAAAGGGTAATAAGAAAATAAGAATAACACTTATTCCCTCAAGCTCCCTCTCTTGTGGAATCATAACCCCCTGTAACTCTAGTCCTTGTCTGTCTAGAAGCCAATGATGTGTTTATTATTATTAATGATCAAACATTACATTTCTTGGGCATACTGGCCCTTCAATAATTGTCTGGGCACCCTGGTCTCTCAACATTGTAACAATACATTATTTAAAATGGGGGTTCAAAACCTGGGGTGTTACACCTCAGAACTGATAACGAGGGAGAGTATTTCAATCATGAGATCCATGATATTTTCCATGAGGCATGGATTCAGTTGCAACATACAATTCCTTATACTCCTCAGAAAAACACAGTTGTTGAGCGGAAAAACAGATCTCTAAAGGAGATGGCATCTTGCATGTTTCATGCAAATTCACTACCACAGAGACTATGGGTCGAAGAAATTAATTGTGTAAAATAAATCCAAAATAGATCTCCCCATAGATTTGTCAAGGATAATACCCTCTACGAGTCTTAGAGTGGCCTCAAACTAGAAGTGACCAACTTTCGCATTTTCAGTTCACATGCATGGGCCCAGATTCCCTATGAAAAGAGGAAGGCACTTGATCCACATAACACTGAGTGCATTTTTGTTGGATACCACGATGGTGTCAAGGGATACTTGCTCATTGATATTTCCTCAGACTAGCTCATCTTTGAGCGTAGTGTCTAATTTTAGGAAAGTGTCTCGCATGTACCTCAACAACCGCATGGAGACACCTTCATTCTTCCACCTGTGTGAGATGACGAGCATGCACATGCTGACTCTTCTTCAAACGAGAGTTTTGATTTAGAGGACTCAGATGATTCATATTCAGAGTCAATACAGTCATATGCAGAGTCAAAGAATCTAGATGCAGTTGCAGAGCTAGAGAAAAGGCCCAAGTGGGAAAAATCTACTTTTCATGATGCAGGGTATCTCATTGGTGATCCAGCCGATACTAGGAGGAATTGATCTAATTTTGAGGAGCCTCATGTTGCACTCATTTCAACTGAACCATTTCCATCCAAGCATATTTTATTGTTTCAATGTTCATATCCATAATCTTCTGGCGAGGTTACTGGAAATCCATTTTGGGAATCCTCCATGCAAGAGGAGTACAACTCCCTCCTCGATAACCAGACTTGGGATCTGGTTCCCCTTCCTTATGGAAGAAAAATTGTCAGATGTAGATGGGTCTACAGGACCAAGAGCGCAACAAATGGATAAATTAGCAGATACAAAGCCAGGCTTGTTGCCAAAGGATTTCAGCAGGTGCATGGTATTAACTATGATGAGACCTTCACTCCAGTAGAAAATATGGATTCTATACTATTGGCACTTTCCATTGTGGAAACTAAGGGATGGGAAGTCCATCAGATGGACGTGAAGAAATCATTTCTTGATGGTGATCTCTCTGAGGAGATCTATATGGAGAATCCCTAGGGATTTATGCAGGAATCATATTTGGTCTCTCAACTGAAGAAGTCTCTTTATGGACTCAAGTAGGCTCTGAGGGCATGGTATGACAATATGGACTCCTACCTGTTGTCACAGAACTTTGTACATTGTAAATCAGACTCAAATTTCTACATGCTCAGGACGACTGATTCACTTCTACTATTAGTTCTGTATGTTGATGATTTTTTGATCACCGGTTTCTCGAATTCAGCGATTGCTACAGTCAATAGGATTCTACATGACAGTTTTTTGATGACGGACATGGGTCCACTACACTTATTCCTTGGACTCGAGATCATTCAGGATGTATTAGGAATCAAACTATCTTAGGCGAATTATGCACGAGATCTCCTTGAGAGATTTCACATGACAGACTACAAGTCTTCTCCGACTCCATTCCTATAAGAATTCAAACTTGAGGATGGTGGGGAGACTCGATTGATTGACAATACACTGTACAAACAACTAGTGGGGATATTTTTATATCTCACACGCTCCAGACCATACCTCTCCTATGCAGTTGGTGTCGTTTCCAGGTTCATGCAGGAGCCACATGAGCTACATTGGAAGGCTGCAAAGCATATCCTTCAATACGTATAGGGCACCATCACCTTTGGGATTCATTATGCAGCAGAATCTACATTAGATCTCATCAGGTTACTGATTCTGACTAGGCCGACGATAACATTGATCGCAAGTCCACATCTCGTTAATCACTCAGTATTGGTTCTGCACCTATCTGTTGGTTGAGAAAGAAGCAAGCTACCGTTGCTCTATCTTCAGTCGAGGAATATTAGAGAGGGGTAGTTAAAATAACCATTCAGGTTACGTGGCTACAAAATTTTCTCATTGAGTTGGTCATTCATTTTCATCGGCCGATCATCATATGGTGTGACAACCAGAGCACTCAAAAGTTCTGCAGAGATCCAGTTCAAAGGCAACGAATGAAGCAAATCGAGATCCACATGCACTACATCCGAGACTCATTAAACAAGGGTATCATCGACCTACAGTTATGTACTTCAACAGAACAAACGAAAGACATCTTCACCCAGACCTTCATTGAGCAGAAGTTCCATTCTTTATGAAGTCGTCTTGGAGTGAAGGACACAGTTGCCTTGCAACTGTAGTTCTTCTTTTTACATACATTGTGCCTTGAGGGGGGTTTTTTCCCATGAGGTTTTCCCTCTTTCCTCACTTTATTTTCAGTGTATCTTTTGTATTTGGGTACCTAACATGGCCTCGTTGCCAGGACCCATTCTTTATTTTCACCATAGTGATGTTCAGGGAGGGTGTTGGAGTTACTTCACACACACCTAGGATTTATTTTTTCCTAAGTTTTTTCCTTTTTTATTAGTCATAATTAGTAATTATCTAGTCTCCTATATTTTAGGGGAGAATATTCCAACTGGAGAATATTCTCTTTCATTTGACACTTCAGTTTGACTAATTGAATCGAGTCTAGATCCTGCATTGGTTTTGTCACCATGCAACATTGGGATCATCACCATGCTAATGCGCACTTGCCTTGGGATCATCACCATACTGGCACATTACACTTGATTAATTGATACAATCCTCACTATATTTTGTTCAGTCAGTTAACTGAAGACTAGTTGACTAGTTAACTCATCTAGGTGGCAGTTCACTCCCGTAACTACCTAAGAGACTAGACTAGGTGGTATTTCACTCCCGTAACTACTGGTGTGTGTCTAGATCACTCTATACCACCACTATTGCACATCGGTTCTCCTCTGATGCGCATTCATTGAGTTATACATAGTATATCATGTGTAAATTATTCATTATTCATTATGGTTGATGAGAATTCTTCTATTCTTTCTCTCCTTCTTCTTCTTTCTCAATTTCTCTCTGCAAATGTGTGTAGTATTTTCTAAGATCTATTTTGTGCCTGTTTAAAAAATATACACACACCCAATATAACTTCCTTTTCCAAATAAATATCAACTTTCTTCAATATCCATGAGACATCACCTTGATTGAAACACCAAGAGGGACCAAACTCTCCTCTACATTCTTTTCTTGGCCAATGTTTCTTTTTATTTTTTGAATAAATAAGATCCCTCCTAATAGCCAATGTGTCACTTTATTTTAATGATATGTGCCTCCATAAAGAAGATGAAACATTTTTAAATATATGAATGGGATCTAATAAGTAGGCAATCTTAATATGCTCCCAATATGGGAGCTCATAAAAGACATATTTCCTTTTCATCCCAATGAGAAATTTCTTAACAAAGGTGTCGAATAATTATGGATCATCAAACATAGGCTCCCCATTTGAATTGAAAATTTATGTAATATCGTTCTCCTTCGATCTCTCATATGCTCTAAGCCATTCTGTTGGTTTCATTATTGCAGGCATTTGGGTTCTCTTTGGTTTACCATTGAAATCATATGTTTCTCTTTTGTAAGGGTGTTGTTCTGGGAGGAATACCCTGGAGTAGTCATACACTGGATTTAGTAGGTGGTTGTGTTATCACACTAAGTCGCCTTGGGTATTTTAGTTTGTTTTTATCATTTTTAAAAGCCTTAGATTCTTATTTTTTATTAAAAATAAAATTTCTCATCCCTTTAATGTTATGTTTGATAGGACCCCTTTGGATTACTAAACCTTTGAGTCATAGTTCATGTGTTGATCCTCAATTCGATTTTTGATCCTTAAACCCTTTTTAGCTCATGGTCTATTATTTATGTTCCCTCTCGTGATTCATCCCTAGGTTGATACCTCCCATGATCAGGCTGATGTGACACACCTCTCTCCTCACTCATGACCTCACATGCATGCCTCATCATCCCCACATACCTGTCCAATCATTTTTTGATTTGGAAGCACTTCCAACTCAACAGGTAGTTCCGTAGCGCCTGTCACGTTTATCATTCATCCACTCCATGTCATGATTTCCATGATTGATACCATGTCCCTTGTTTTGAGTGACATAAGTTAGTTGAAGTCCTTTCAAAAGATCTTGCATTTATGATCCTTGGTAACGGTTTCTAAATTTGAAATGTTCAGCAGTGTTGCACTGCGTAAGTTTTCCATTTCTGATGAGGCGACCACATGTCAACTAAATCCGATGCTGTGAGAGATTTCAGGGCCGAATTTTCCTCAATTTCATCCTAATATCGCATTGAGGATCTCAACCAATGTTGAATTCACAGGTATCCTGTGCAACCTTCTTTTCATATTAATTTTCATAGGAGATTTGTGCTCAGGTTTCGGTTTGTTAATATTGCAGGGTAGTAAGGGATCCATATTTGCATACCTGTAAACATCCTCAGTCGTGTCCATGGTCTGATTACCGTTTTTTTTTATAGCCTTTAAAAGTTGAAAGCCTGCAATAGCCTATCCTCTGTGTATGCGTTGCGCTATGCAGAGGAGCTGCTCAAACCTTCTCTGATTATTCTTTGCTTCCTTTCATCCTGTACGAAGAATCATTTTGGGATTACCTCTTCACAATCTACACTCTGAAAGCCCGTATAATTCTGAAGGTCCATTTCTCATAGTCAAGCTCATTTTCTAAGAAATGTTAATTTGGAGGACCATCTTTGTGCATTTGAATCCTGAATTGAAGTTTTCTGGTCGATAGCATCCCTTAAGCCTCTTAAGAACCCTCATTTTGAGTCATGGAGACCCCTCAGTCAAAGAAAGCACACAAAGGTGGCAAGATAGTTCAAATAGAACCTGTGGACATGTGCCATTTTGATATAGAACCCATGGCAAGGGAGATGTTTTGAAGAACATGATGCCTCTCTTTCTGCCAGAACATACAGAGAGGCCACCCAAAAGTAGAAAAATAATTTTCATTAAATTTTGATGGCAAGAAAACCAGAGTTGGAGATTTGGAATTTGAGGTAACTGAAGCCTCCATCTCAGCTGCAACAGGGATTCCCATTTGAGGTGAAAATTGGTTCAAGGCCATGGTATTGAGTTCACCCTTCGTGAAATATCTCTTCAAGCCTGAATACCGAGCCAATGAGTTATCTAAGAGTATGCCAAGGAATCAGTTGATGGACCAGTTTGACAGAATGTTGAAAATCATACAGAGATATTTTAGTTGTGAAGGGAGATTTAACACCTTGTATCATTACCACATAAGGTTGTTGTTAGATTTTACTGGTAAGGTTCAGATGAATGTTCCTTATTACCTACTGATAAGTATAGGTAAAATGTCAGATAGGGTGCAAGCCAAATCTAAGAATGTGGATTCTAGTCTTTTCCACTTTGGACTTATCATGATGCTTGTGAAGAGTTGGGAAATAAACAGATTTCATGGGATAATGTTTTGGTTACTTCTCACTTCAAGCTGGACCCAACACCTACTCCCCAATCACAAATCGCAAGTCCATCATCACCTACCAGTATTAAAGCAGGGATCAACAAGAAGAGAAAGGGAAGATCCCCTATTTCAGAGATCAACAAGCAGGTCAGGGAAGCCGAGGAGGAAGTCTGTCCTTCTCCACATAGATATTTCTCACCACCACCTCCACCAAAGTTAGAAGAAGTTCCTTCTTCTACCAAGGTGACATCTAAAAAAGGGAAGAAAATTCTCTTTCCCTCTCCTCCTCCAGCAGTTGAAATCAAGGGTAAAATACCTTTTACTAGGTCATCAATTCCTAAGGGGGTTTTCAAAGAGCAGTCTTTATCAGAAACCCCTATGCATAAGAAGAAAGGGAAAGGCATTTAAAAATGTGTAGAAGAAAAACAAGAAACCCCTATACAAAAAATCAAGGGTAAAGGTACCAAAATACCTTTGGAGAGGAAAGATGAAATCCCTATGAAAGATTGTGAGAAACCTATGAAGAATAAAGAAGAGGGTGCTTCCCAAGAGAAGAAGCATAAAGGAAAAGGTTTTCAGAAGGCTGATGAAACATGCAAGGAAACTCCTGTACATATGGAAGAAAAGGACAAGAAGAAGCCTGCTGAGACTGCACATGTCCCCAACCCCCTTGGTGGTCAAACCTTCAAGAGACTTATCAGAAAACTTAAGGAATCAAGAAAAGAAGTGGCTCAATTAAAAAGGGAAGCCATATCTGAGAGAGCCAAGATGAAAGAGCTTATGGAGGGCTACAATGATACCCTTGAATTGGAAAAATTTGCAGCAAGAAGGGTTCAACCCCTTCATAGGCAGCTCCAAAACCTCTACAGGCAGAACAAAGGCTTACAGGATCAGAGAAGGAAGCTAAAGGCAGAACTGAAGCATTTCCAAGATGAAGTAACCCACAGGAATTTACAGGTGTTGGTTGAGGCTTCCATTGAAGATGAAAAACCAACAGCTAAGGAGAGCACAACTACAATGAAGAATCCTACCAGTGCTAAGAAGAAGAAGTCTACTGAGTCAATTGAAGATACTCTTTCCACCAGAAAGAGTGTGAGACTAAGTCTTAAAATGACAAAGTAGCTAGTAGTGGTAAACCCCATTTTTGAGAATTGTTCCTTTTTGGGAAGGTTAACTGATATGCACATACTAGTTTTTCCACCTATACAGCCTTCTAGGCATTTAGCTATATGAATTTTGAACTTTTGCTAATTGCTAGCTTCACTCAGTGGTAAAGGAACCTAAGTAAAATGATTTTGTCATCATGGAAGGACACAAACTGCTCTGCACACGTTCAAGAGTCAAAGACATTGCGTTTTGGCATAACTACCCAAACCCGTATGCAGACACAACGTAAGTGGAACTGTGTAATATTTCACAGAGCATAGAATTGGCATACAGGCGCTACTCATAGGCGTTATGTAATATTTAGCAAGGAGCAGGTTTATACACAGGCGCAACACAGGGGTGCTACCTACAGGCGCTACTCAATATTGTAACAAAGGACAAATGTTGGTGTAGAAATGCAGCACAATGGTGCTACCTACAGGCACTACCTTCTCTCCTTGTTCCATTTTAGGGGGCGCTACACAAAGTTGCTACCCAAGGGAGTTTCCAGCAAACACCAGGGATCTAGGAAGACTAAGCCAACAGTTTTGGATAAGTTAACGATGGAGTAAATGACATAAGTAACAGTTGGCATTTTAAGGAAAACTACAGGCTCCAAAGGGACACATGGAAAAATAGGAGTTGAGCAACAAAAGAGGATCAAATCAGTTAGAAGCATGATTGGATTAGTCACCAACACTTCCCTGTTTTATAGCATAGGCTGTTATCTTAGTTGTTAGAATAAATAAATGTTTAGATATTTTTAAGGAAAAGAGGTCAGCTCGTACCTCCAGCTGTTGCCTCCCTTTCTTGTTATAAATAGATAGATCAATTGCTTTAGTAGGTTTGGATGGTTGAGCAAGGCTCCCTAAACTGTAATATTTTTGATAAAGTGACTGTGATCTAGTGTGTACTCGACTTAAGACTTTTTGACTAATAGAAATCGGCTTCTATTTCAGACTATCTGCTTCTAATGCTAAATGTTCATATTTGAATGCTTCATATGGATAACTGTGGTAATGATATGATGGATGTTTGATCATTTTATTTTCATGGTGTTTATTTAGCTCCTTAGTTTCTGATTTCAAGAAGATCTTTGTTTTAAGAAAATTTCATCCTTAGGCTCTTGTGGACATGATGTTTGCAGTAGCCCTTACATTCCTCTCATTCAAGTCTTCTTTCTATCCACATTTACTCCCAAACTACTGGTTGAAGTTAGTCAAGACCTTATTTGCTGATACATGTTATCCCTGTTTCTGAGTTAGTATATTATCATTTCGAGTTTTTTCATTCGACTTTTCAAAAAATACTCATACTTTCACATATAATCTGATGGGTACTAGGCTTACCTTCCTTGCAATCAGAAGGTGACTCCTAGTGCTAACAGGTTGGACCACCTAACCTTCAGGGAAGGTCCACAACATTTACATCCATGATAGAATTTTGTTACAAGACTTGCAAAATTATTAATGTATATAGAGCATGTTAGGGTCGAAGATAAAAAAAATCGAAACAAATTAAATATGCCCAATTTTTTTTTACGTATATAAACAAATCAATAAACATGTAATTTACCTTAGAAAACTCCTAATCCTGGATAATCATTTGTGGTGTAAGAACATATGACATACAATGTAAAACTCTTCTCTTTTTTGATGGGTCTTGATACATCGTATAAATGTATCCCTTCCCATAATTCCTTCAATTCATCTACCAATGGTTGTAGGTAGACATCCATATTCTTCACTTGTCTTCTACCATGGACTATAAGATCCAACATAAGATGTTCATTATCCACGAAAAACCATGGGGGGATATTGTTATTGATCACTACTACAGGACAAACATAGTAGTTTGTGTTTTGGTGGGAGTATGGGTTGACACCATCCATGGCTATGTTGAGTTTGTTGAGCACTCAACACACCCTAAAAAGCCTATGTCAAATTTTTACTTTTTGGGTACCACTTGATTTTTGCAATGTCTGATTCGACTTCATTTTTGAGAAATGTTTTGTCTTTGCTTATTATCTTGACTCTCATTATCTATTCATGTTGGTTTGAATTTATGAAACCCAATGACTTAAAAAGGATTTACACCTAAATAAAAAATCAACAACCAAAAACACTTCACCCGACATGCTCAAATTCGACATCGGAAAAAATTCACAGATGGAAAAGAACCACTAGAGAAACCTCAGTCGCCCAGCGCCATTCTTCATCCGTATAAAAAAAAGGAAGTTGTTTTATGACAAGTATTACATAAGGATATCACTGATAGCTGATCCCCTTAGGCATCGATAAAAGACGAGAGGAATAGACGTTAACAAAGGAAGAAAAGATATCTCTGATAGCCAATGCCTAATGTGCTTATCGAAATCGAGGAAAGCCTAAAAGTATTGCCAAAAAAATTCTAACCATGCTAACAGATACTTTCGATCACCAATACTTGATGCTTTTTCAACATCGGTACTTTTTCAAAGAAGTTGATTCGAAGAAAAACATGTGATAGATTTATTTCCGACTATCGACCCTAGATATTTTTTCGGCATTGGCAAGCCAAGGTTTTTTTTAGAATGCATAACTTAAGGAAAGTCTCGACTCCGATTAATACACGCTAATTAATTCACCAGCCTTCAATGCCACATGTATTTACCATATTGGAGAACCATATGGTCTAGTTTTACCCTGAATCATTCTTTGTTCCCTAACTCCGAGTCACACCTCTGAGTCAGCTTTGCCATGACATCATTTTACAGTGAAATCGATTGGCGTCAGATATTTTTGCAGAAGGAAATCAACAAAGAAATTCATAGCACATCATCAATCCCTGATCCACCCATATAGGATTTTGAGCATTTAAGGGGCTAATTAATACCAAATTCCGCATCAGTTTCTACCTCTTGAGCCAATAAAAAAAACCATTTAAAATCACTGATAGACCAGATCACCCTCCGCGCCTCTGTCGTCAACCCACGATGAATTTAAGTTGCAGAGATTCAGTGGCAGATTTTTTTAAATTTCACTCATCACTCGAATTAAATGGATGATGTGACACGGTAAGTTCTTCTCTGGTCTAAATTCTCTTGAGACATTGTAAACGAAATCATTCTTCCCGTGAGTAAATTCAGAGCATCCAAAGAAGAAAGACGAGTAATTCGAAGGTTGCAGAGACCCCGTGAGTATGAAAATAACGAGATTTTATCAAGCTTCACATGTACATATTCAAGTTTGTAAATTTTACAAGGCTACAAATTATATGTTTCTTATCCATTTTTGTTCTTTACAAAGTCTCTGAATATTCATTTTTATTGTAGGAATAATGGCTCCAATAAATCCAACCACTAGACGATCGCTAAGGGTGTCGAAGCTGAAAGAACCAGAGTTAGGAGAAGTCTCTTCTCCAGGGGCCGCAAAATAATTAGAATACAATCTGAGGCTGGAACCTGTCATTAAGACAACAACGAAGAAGGTTTTCATCCAGCCTTCGGCCTTTGGAGATACAGAGGCAAGAACAGGGTCCAAGACAACACTCCCACATTGGGGAGAGATCTTTAAAAAGATCATTCAGGAGGAATACCTGGAATATATCCCACACAGTGACCCATATGTGAGAGCGCTCGATGACGAGGTGTTTCCAAATATCTGACACTCCTATATACACAAGGTAGCAAGAAAAAACCTCATTTTTTCCTATATAGGACTCCTGAAGTGGCTCATCGACCACACATACACACATAAGTGTTTAATCAATGATGAAAATGGTGGGTGTGTCGGGCTGTTCCTTCTGGTAGAGGCCCATAAATACTACAAACTCCGAGACCTTGAGGAGCATATAATACAGATTTCGTCGTGAGTTTCTACGAGTGCCATGACACCAGCCGGGTGATGGCCTCATGGTGGATGGAAGACAAGAAATAAACCAACCAGAGCACTGGCTAGTACTAGAGGACCAACTTAAGGGATCCATACATCTATTTGATGGCTCTCATCTGCCGATTATATGGAGAAAAGGATTGCTCCATATTTTCAGAGGCATGGATTCCCTTAGGTGACACAGTGGAAATATCCATGAGTAGTTTCAACTGGGGAACGATCATTTCTAAAAAAATGAGCATATGTATACAACAGGCTTAGACGCCGAAGGAAGGAGAGACACCCACTTTCCACATGGCTTCATATCTTCTAGATGTCATGTGCGCCATAAACATATTTTCCTGCATGAATATTATTTGGCATGTCACAGAGCTCCTGGTCCACGTCTATTTCAACATACTATGGGAGAATGTGTATAAAAAGTCTTACTCCCTCATCTACGAAGAAGTCATCGCACGGATTTATTTCATTATTTTTAAGAAGGAATGCCCTAGACTATCGACTAAGACAAAGAAGATGATTTCCAAGGTAGGACACTGGTACTTGGACCAGCACGACACCTACATTAGGGTGTTCGGGGCCACCATATCACCAAATCTCTTACCAACTCATGCCCCAGACCAGCTTGTAGTAGGATAAATATGCTATCAAACCATCCTGCAAGGCTACAATGCCACCCTGGTCAAGGAAAAGAAGCAGGCGCTCATTCCTTATGGTTTTCATGTAGGTTTCTACTTGGTTAAATATACAACTCAAGCCAAACACGAAGGGTTGAGCCAATTCAATTTCAGGTTCCAGATAGGCAGATTCCGCAAGCATGATCCAAAGGGCCTGGTCCTACAACACTCTTCACAGGTGCCGTCCTTTTGGTCGTACGCCCATGATAAATTTGAAGATGAAGTCTTCACGGAAAATTCCCAAGATTGGGACGAGGTGGTAGCAAGGATGGCCGACCCCAAAATGACCAGGTTTAGGGCCATGAGCCTGGATGAACATGCAACGAACATAGAGAAACCGACTCAAGAGGCCCTCTGAGCTAGAGAATAAATTAGAGCGGTAGAAGCAACATAGGTTCCCCTAGTGGCCCCAGTGCAGGATAAAAGATTCCCTATGAAATAGGATGCATGGGAAACGCAATTTCTCATGATAAAATAGGTGCAACGAGTTATTGATCAGCTTCAAGAAGGCCCAAACCTCATAGGAATGATAGGGTCTCCTACTGACAACCCAGATGAAACACGAGTAGGTCCAAGCGGCTCCGAGCTAATAGAAATTGATGAAATCACCGAGTTAGATAGCCATGAAATTACAATGCCATAGGCCGGATCACCGAGGGATGTTTCAGCTTAGCCAAAAATAGTAGGAACATCAAGGAGAATAAGTGCACCAAACTCCCTCCATGAATTGATAAACATCTATGATGATGAAGAAAGTCCGAAGGTATCCCTGGTGACTCCGGTGTAGATCATAGAGGAAAATGAGGCCGAGAAGGCATCTTCCCTAGCTCCCAATGCTCAAATTCGGAGCCCTTCACAGAATGAACAGGAGGCCAAAGTGTCTTAGACACTTAACTACTTGAGGTACTAGAAACTAAAAAGGATAGTCTGATGGACGAGCGAGGGTCGGGCGAACAAAAGGAAGAAGCTCCTCAATAAGAAATCAACATCTCATCGACCAATTATCAAGTAAGTACCAAGCCTACCCCTGATGATTCAATTTCAATTGGTATGCAACCTCCTGATGAGAAACGAACAAAGGTTAGACCTTCGGAACACATGGAGGAGGTTCAAGAACCCAGTCGTGAAAAAATATACAGCATTGAGAGCCTGGGAAATATGCTCACCTAGGGATATCAACAAATCCCTGAACCCGTGGATGAATTCTTTGACATACATGCTACTTCCTATGACCAGAAAAAAAAATCTATCATGCAGAGAACCACCAAGAAGAGGAGGATTACTCTATATTGCTCCATCCTCATCACCACGGAGGAAAAACTGATCAACACAGAGCATGCCAAGACATCCAAACTTATCGGCGTAGGGATGAAAATCATAGATGCCACCGTGAACAGAGATAAATGGGATGAAGAGGAACTGGCTACTTCTCTGAAGGAATTGGAACATTTGCGCCACTTGGTGAAATATTATCAGGACACCACATAGGCCGTGGTGATCCTGAGAAGAAAATTCCAGGAGGCCTACAAACAATTTACAGATGAACGCCACCTATTCACTGCAAGGATAGCTGAGCTTCAAGAAGACAACCTCATGGCATTGGCGACGTGCAAGGATATGGAGAGGTGGTACGAGAAATTACACCAAGCTATGGAAATGATCGACTATATCAACGCAGTGAAACAGGGCCGAGATGTCGAAGAGACAACATCCAGGTGCTAAGCGAAAGAAACATCGACTGCATAAGGAAATCGGCCAAATATTGGGTAAAAATGGCTTGGGAACCTCATCAGGAAATCCAAGAGAAATGGGTCGAGTGCGAGAAAAGATGGACCAATATCAACTAGGCAATGAGAGACATCAACCTCCCCAAATTTTGCACACCCAATGACTTTGTCGACTTGCACGACATATTCAAGTCACATGCCAAAAAAGACTCATCATGGGCTGCAAAAATAGTGAAGGTGGTAGACATGGCACTACGACAGGTTCGAAAGTTCATGGAGCACCCAATCAAAGATCGATCCATGATGCGGAAGTTATGTTCCAGAATAGTGAAGTATCAGGCACGGGCAGTAGAGATAAGAGAGATCATTTCGGCCCCAATGCAACAACATAGATTCCTATATGCTAACACATGCGAGTATCTCTTCGTCAAGTGGTCGGAGTATGAGAAGAGTCATCCACTCAAGTGAGATCATTTGATGACTCTTTGAAGACTAATAGAAGAAAGCGCCATGCGGCAAGTTTTGTTTTACTTAGCTACAATTTAATAGTTATTTTTAGTTAATGGTATGTTATAAATAGGAGGATTGACCTATTAGAAAAAGGTCGATTGTTATTGCAAAGACCCTCATTTTTTGGATTTGCAAAGAACTATTTCAGAGCTTCCTTAATTGAGAAGTCATGTGTAGGACTAGAGACAAGTTTTTGTTTTTTCATCAAAAGTGTGTATGATTGGATGTGGAGAAGAATTATTTCTTATTTCATCTCATGAATGGATGTTGTAATGAGTAAGAGCTTCTAAATCTGTTGTTAAGTTATCTGATTCAATGTTTTTCATAGTTCTTGTCTTTAATGATGAAAATTAAATCGTTGTGTTAATATGTGATTGATGATTAGAGTTAAGGAAACTATTTTTCTTGCCATCTTTTATCTTCTTCTGATAAATTGTATCTCAATCAATAATTGAAACCCCAACAAATTAATGTATTAGTACTAGGCCTATGGTAGAGAATCATTTTCTACATGCTAGAGTGAAAGGGTTATCCGAATCTCATCCTTGTCCAGTATTTAAGTTGTACCACATTGATACCTAATTGGTTTATACCGGATCTTATCTTGTATCGGTCCCACCTATATGAGAAAATAAAAAAAAGAGAACGGCTGAACTGAAGGAGAAGCTTTAACGAGAAAACGTAAAGCTCGTCGATTATTTGGCCGGATTGCAAGATCTGGAGAACCATTCCATTATTAAACGCTGCAGATTCTAATTGGGCCTCGGTGGTGGGATTGGTTCCTACTGTTGAGTTAAATGGATTTCATACACCTCAATAGAGTTGTAGACTTTGTACTTCATCCTTGAATTTTTCATGCCATGTATTCTCTATATGCTTCATGGATATTGAATCTATTGGGATTCACATAAATCCTGAGTCACTTCTGTGCGAGGCATGCCATCCCTGCAACATAGATAATTCTTTGCAACGAAAGATCCTTTCAATCCTTGGGATTATAGGAATGTTCCTTGATATCTTATAAGGAGGACCATGTGATTTACCCTTTTTATTTGATTGATGATATCTATCATGCCCACATTTTAGATATGTCTCTTTGTTTACATACTCTCCTCTATATATAATACAATCATTCAGACATGCATGATATGATATGTACTCAACGCCCAATATTTTCAGCATCTTCTTTTCCTCTTTGTAGCTAACGGGAAAGACATTATCACTTGAAAGAACCTTATCTTTGAATAACTTGCAGTTAGTGGGAAACATAAATGTACAATGTCATTTAAAGTTCATAAAATCGATCATTTTTAATGTTGATTTTGTGAAAAGATTTATCAAATTATAAGGGACTTAATGATGGTCAGTTACCTCAATATTTTCGAGAAACATGCGTTTGACATGCCATAATTTTCTTTCAAGCTGTACAGTAACATTGTTGTCCCCAGTTTGGTAGACATTGACTGTCTAGGTCCAAAGAGAGGGGTGGTGAAAGAAAATTTCAGACATTCGAATAAGGTATCAGTGATGTGAGCATCATCCCCTCTCTCATTGTTCTGGAATGCATCTAACAACATTGTCTCCATGGAAGTTGTATCTTGTGAATAATCATCCATACCAATTACCTCTATTTCATTGAATCCATTTCCAACTTGTGAAGAACTACTATTTTTGTATTCATTCTTATTTGGTGAATTTGGACATAGTGGGAATTGAATAGGTGGTTGATTCAACAATTCTTGGTATGCTTCCTCGCCGAGTTGTTCTCTTATTGAATCCTTCTCTCAATTTGACATTGTAGTGGGGTGCAACATAAGATAATAGGTAGTTCTCTCTTCATTGGAATCCTAATTTCAAAAATATTGAACATTGGTACATCGATGATACTAGTAAGCACAATGCAATTGGTTTGTTCAAATCACATTATACCCAACATTAATTATTACCATCGCTGACCCAGGATTGCGGCTGGAAGATCTCATGTTACTATTGAAAGCATAACGTGGTTGTCCATTTTCATCTACCAACTTCTTGCAGTACGTTTCTCCTGATAATAGCTTCCGACATTTTTGAATTGGTGGAATATGATCTACATCTGAACTCGATTCTGAATAAGGATTCTGCAAATTTGGATACATTTTTATTTAGATTGACAAGGATAAAATAAATAAATTCAATTAGATAATCGAAATATAAATAAACTATGAACTTATTGGAGATGGAAAGGGAGAAATACATGATGGACTTTAAACAATATGGAATGGGATAGAATTTGAAGAATTGGCCATTTGATATTATAAGCTTTTCTCCCTGAATTTGAGAAAAATAAACAATATTTTTTTAAGAATAAGGTGACTTTAAGAGGAAAATGTATACTATGGATTACTGCAAGTCACGTGGATTCATCCTAAAAGATAATTTAAGACGAATATACCATTTTGTGTGAAAATAAAAATCCAAATAACTTTGAAAGCATAATGATGTGCTTATTTAAACAACACGCATCGATGCGTATATAACAATATAAAGCACCGGGGAATTTATTTATGAGTTGCGCCAGTTCATAAATAAATAAAAAAGAATTATATGATATCAGTTCTCCAAAAATTTCAAGTGCATCAGTGCGTTGTATACAAAAACGCACCGGTGTGTTATTGTTAGAGCAGACAATTTTGGGGTTCAACACAACAAAAAAGGAAACTAGATGGACCAAAGGAAGTAACACGTGCCAGATAATGAGGATAAATTAGCATGAAGAAGGGAAAAGGAAGCAACATGCCAGGAATTAAGAAAGATCAACAAAAGGAAGAGTTGGATAGAAGACCAACCGCGTGCAATAGAGTTAGAAAGTGGACAAGTGGAGTCCACCTAAATTAGGGTTTTGAGTCATAATGTAAGGGTTTTTACCCATTTTGTATTATAAATATGATGTATGAGGTAGATAGGAGGAATCTTGGAACTCATATGCGAAGATATTATTTTGGAGAACCTTTTTGAGTATTGATACTTTGATATGTTGAGTTTTGGTTGTATAGTTGAGGATCTAGTGGAGACTTATGGAGTATAATTGAGGGTCAGGTCGCAAGTTATGGAGCTTGGTGCAACACTGGTCATCCTCACCAATCATAAACATATGATGTAATGAAAACGAATCTATTTTTTTATGAAGATTAAGAAATTCAGTAGAATATCTTTGTGAACGTAGCCCAAGGGGAAAACCATGGTAAAATTGGTGTCTTTATGGGTGTTGTGATCATTTTATATGTTTTATGATGAATGAATGGTTAGGTGAATGCATATATTAGGGTTTATTTACAACGCGCACTAGTATAATCATGTAGAATTAATGTTATTGAATGGATAAAATAGTATATATGATGAATGTTATAGTTGAATGCATGTTAAATTAGAAGTAGAAATAAAAATAACATCCCCAATCTCTTCCATAATTGTAGATAGATGCATCCTACAGTCACCCATAATCCATCCCGGGTGAGATTGCGTTGTGCAGTCTGTGCATGGTGTAGCCTTCTAGTTTACCATAAGGTTCGATGGTGAAAATTGTTTTGTTGGAGAATTAAGGTAGAACCTGGGTCAACCCATACATCCAACAAATGGTTCTGTTGCGGGATGGAACTCAGAAGAACATCTTGGAAGGGGTTTGATGAAGAAGAATGCAGTGGTAAAGAGGTTTGGCCTCTGCCATGGAATCCCACAAAGAAATATATTGAAATATGGTTGGAGAGAAAAAAACTAGAGTTTGCGCAAAAAGATAATAATGGTTCCAGGTATACACCGTGCCAGTATCTACAGAGGTATGTGTTTACTGATTTGCATGAAGCATATTTTTGTTACTTTCTAGAGATATTAAATGAGTGGTTATTGAGGTTGAAGGATACCCATCCTACTAATCAAATTAGTCCAGTAGAGTGGATTGCTACGAATATTGTGCGGTTAGAAAGGGTTAATAATAAATTCTCGTATGCAGTAGATTTTTGGTTAGAATTTATTACTGCAGGATTTATTACTAAATTTGAAGTCGATACAGTGAAGTCATATACTGTTTCAAAGAATAATTCTTGAAGGGACCCAAAGGAAGGTACATTAGGTCTCCTTTTACACCGATCAAAATCTTATTGCATGATAAAGGCATTATGACTATGGAATCAGACAACTAGATCACTTTGTGCGCATGGGGGAGCTAGGGGAAGAACTAAGGAATATCTGAGATGTGGAGAAGGATCTGGCGAGTATCCAGAAGAAGGAATTAATGGAACCCATCATGATGGATGATGATCAGACTAGGGAAATCACAAGGAAAGAAGTTTTGATGCGTAGCAGACGACCCTACCAATATAATATGAATAGCAAGAATAGGGCAGTAGTTGAGCGAGAGGGCTTGGACAATGATGGGGAAGAGGTAGAGGATCTTCATACCATGGGGCAGATTGAGGATATCGTGTGTGCCACATATGAGAGGAAAACCAAATGTCATGGGTTTGATGAAAAATAAGGCTCTCCATTACATATCTGAATTAGTGTGGAACCCACAACCCCATGTGCGACTAAGACATATGAAGAAGAAAAACTAGTTAACCAAGAAGTGATTAGTGGTAGAAGAATTTTTCCAGGACGTGGGTCCAGTGGAAACTCAAGAAGAAGTGTAAGTTCAACAATTAGCATTCAAGTATCTACACCACACGGAGGTGGTAGTACAACAAAATTTACATTGGAAGGAAATGATCCAACTATTAGGTTACCAGAGTTCCGAGGAGATGGGTCAAATGACCCAAAGAAACATTTTTTTATCTGTGAGAAGATATGGGAAACTAATCATATTACAAATGAAGTAAAAAAGGTTCCATAGTTGGAAATTACATTCAGAGACTACGCATTAGACTGGTATATGGGCCTTATAGCAAATAATCTAACGTGAGCACCTACAACTGTAGTAGAGGTAAAGAGGAAATTAATAAATGGATTCCAGAAACCAAGCTCAGAGGATTAGTTCATGAATGAAATGATAGAGATTAAGAATAAACCAAGAGAATTCGTCTGGGAGGTGGAACACAAGTTGAAGAGGATAAAAGGTAAGTTAAACTACCCTATTACTGATATGAAAGATAGACATTTGTTTGTTAACTCTTTATTTCCACACTTGAAGTATCCTTTAAGGCAACATAAATTCCAAAGTCATACTGAGGCTATGCAAGAAACCTTACAACTAGAGGAAAATTAGTATAAGAAGACATATCCAACTATGGAATATCTAAGACAAGATATGAATAATTTGACATTTCGGTTAAATCAAAATAAAGTTAAGGGGAAAAGAAAAGATTTATGGTGCACACTTTGTAGAACAGAAGGTCATCATAAAAATGATTGTCCATTATTTGCATAGTATATTGGGGTGGGTATGCCAAACCATTTATCTTCAAGAGGAACATGGTGTGATATTTGTAAAACACATGGACATGATCCCTATCATTTCCCCATGATGCAGAAGTGTCAGACAATATCGAAGAGTAAATTTTGTAATTTTTGTAATTCAGTTGGAAATGAAGACAAGGACTGCAGAACCTTGGAGATGATGAAGGAGATGACATCATATGCATATAGAGTGCATGTTGAGTTAATGACAACACAACCTGTGCAACAACCTCATTTTAACAATGCACAATAGCCACATTATAATAATACACATCAATTTCAACCACAACCACAATACAACAACGCACAACAATTTGGAGCACCACCGCAATATAACAATGCACAAAAGTGCATAACACCACCACAGTACAATGATGCGCAACCTCGGTTCAATCAGGGACCTCAGTATAATACACTGCACAGAAATAATCAAGGAAACACAGAAATAATCAAGGAAACATAGGAGGCTTCAGAGGAGGAGGCCGTGGACGAAGAGGCTTTGAAGGAGGTAGAGGACCAATAATTTGTCATAACTGTCATAAACTAGGGAACTATTCCAAAGACTATCCACATCCAATAGAGACATGTATGTATTGTCGCGCAACATACCATGAAACAAAATATTGTCTGACAGTCTTGAAAAAGATACAGGACAAGAGGAACCAGAACAATCAGAACGTGCAATGGATTGCGGTGGAAAACAAAGAAGAGGATGGGAATAAGATCAACACAGTTACTAGAGGTGGAGCCTAGATAGGAGAATATGCAACAAATAAGGATAAGGATTAGTACCAGTGGGTCAGAAAGAATACAACACGTGAACATAAGTTTGATGCACGCAAAAGGAAGGAGATATTCAAAGAGGCTAGACATGAGATCTTGAAAGAGAATATTGCATCTACTTCAGGAACAAATCTAGTAGATGAGGTATTAGTGTATGGAATTCCTCTATTATTTGATCAGACCAGCAAAGAGAAATGTTAAGAGGAAGTAAGTAACTTCAGAAACTTTTTGGGGTCTTGTGTGAAGTTGTTGAATGAAAAAATTTCTTTAAAAATATTACAAAGTTTGTTAGAGAAGTGTAATTCTTGGGAAGAATGGGGTTAATACAGTGAATTGGGTCTGTAAGAAGAGAATAACAAGTAGGGATTTCAAGCTGAATGCAAACATTGGAGATTTCAATATGGGTGATATCATATTAGACTTAGGGTATGAAGTCAATGTTTTTCCAAAGAAGACATGGGAAGCTATGGGAGAACCTCAATTGGGGTATTCACCTATTTAGTTGAATTTATAAAATCAACATAGAGTAGTTCCAATTGGAATATTGAAATGGATTCCAGTATATCTAGATGGTTTGTGCACCATGGAAGACTTTGGAGTCATTGACATAGTGGATAACACTTCACCATAACTCTATTGGGTTTGGATTAGGCCTTTGATAACCAAACTATTATCAATTTGAAGACAAGGAAGATGATATTTTAATATGGAGAGTACATATTTATTGAACCACTGGATCCATTAGAAGGAGGAGGGTATGTGGAACCTACGACAAACAATATTCTTACAAAATATGTGAATCAATTATACAGAACTACCATGCGTGAAGAGGATTATATTAACCCAACTATAGATGGAATGTTGAACTGTAGGGGTATTCATTCTTGTGCTTTAGACCCTAACACAAGACTGGAGAACTGGTAGTAATGACTACATGAATTCTCTACAAGAAGATGTGCTTGAATGACGCACACGCTGAGATGGATTGGTTCAGACGTAACATAACCTCCTTCTTTTTATGGTATGAATTAATTAGAATAACTTTTGATGAATTTTTAATTAGTAGTAGAAAATAATAGATTACCAGTATTAGATATTTCTTTGAAAACTACACCTACCCATTGGTGGGGAACACATAAGGAGAAGATCAACAACTGGTTTCAGTGAAAGAGGTTACTGCTCATCAGATTCACGTAGAGAAAGAGAACAAAGTGTTGGAGACATATGAAGGATTTGGACAACCTAAAGAACATGTAGATAGGTGCATGGTTAAATCAATATTAGTACCACCAGAATAATGGCCACACCAATTTATTCACACATTAGAAGGCATTCCAAAGAAATGGTACAAAAAATAGGAACAACACAGAGAAATGAAAAACTGGGAAGAGATACGGCAGAATTTCGTAGTTACATTTTCCTTTGAGCACGAAATTCCATAGATAGATACAACGTTGAAGGTGGTAAGAGACAAGATATTTGAAGAACCAGAATTTGAAATAATCCCAACATATCAAAAGTAGAATAGACAAATAGTTAAACAATTTCTATACGGTTTTCACGTCACAGAAGAAGAAGATCCAACAGAGGATAATCCGTGCAATATCCATATCTCAGAAGTTTAAGGGGAAAGGGAATAGAAGGTCCAAATATAGATTCAGAAGATTATTTTTCTCCATTAAAGATCAAGAAGCTAAACATTGGAACTATAGAAAACCCAAAGATTGCAAGCATTGTATATTATTGGGATAATCAAACAATAGAAAGAATCAAAAAATTATTGTGCGAGTACAATGAATTGTTCCCAGTGATATTTTCGTAGATGAAGGTTTTAGCAGGAGAACTAAGAGAGATTAAGATCCCCTTGAAGCCAGAATCCAGACCTATAAGACAGAAACCTTATAGGTTAAATCCAATATACAAAGAGAAAGTGAAGGCTGAATTGACAAGATGTTGGAAGATGGTGTCATAGAACCTATGGAAGAATTGGAATGGATCAATCCTAATGTGGTGTAGGAAAAGAATCAAGGAGGGATCATGATCTGTGTAGATTTGAGAAAACTTAATGATGATTTCTTACATTATCTTTTTCCTACCCCATTTACAGACGAAGTTTTGGAGAATGTAGGGGGTCATGAAGCTTATTCATTTACATATGGCCCTTGATAGGTTTTTAGGATATCATCAGATCTGGATAACACCATAATATAGACATAAGACTATATTTGCTACAAAATGGGGATCATTTCAATATATAGTTATTCCATTTTGGTTGAATAATGCACCAACCAATTTTTCAAGGGTAGTAGTAGCAACTTTTAAGAACTTCATTCATAAGTTTTTGGAGGTTTACTTGGATGATTGGACAATGTTTAGCTTATTTAAGGATCATGTTGAAGTGTTGATACTGATGTTAGATAGATGTAGACAATGTCAAATATCATTCAACATTAAGAAATGCATTTTCAACGCACCTTTTGGTATTTTCTTAGGGCATGTGGTGTGTAAACATGGTCTGTTGGTTGATCCTGCTAAAATTGTTGCCATAGTTTATTATCATGTTACTTTTTTTAGGAAGATTATGAAAATCCCAAAGGATCAATGAGATTATATTCAAAATATTCCAATTGGAATGTCGAAAAAAGTGTTCAAGAAGATGGTAAAAGAAATGGACATAATTGGATCACAGGAGGAGACATATCAACAACAACATGCTTCAAATGTATGAAATCATTGAAATTTTCTATTAGGTACATATAAATAAATAATTTAGCATCAAATATTAATTTTCAAGTATTTTCTTGCAGAAAAGAAAACACAATAGAACCCATTCAGCACATAAAATAGGACGACAAGGAAGAAAAGGGTTGATAACAAAGTTTGTGAGTAATTGTTATTTCCTTATAAAATAAAATAAAAATTTCATTTTTGTATATTCTAATTTGTTTTAAAACAACCATTCTTGAACGTCTTCAAACAAGTGATAACATACAAAAAAGAGTCATCACAAGAATTGATTGACATTGGGTTAAGTAAGGGTTGTGAGTATATCAAAAACTAATTATGGAATTTGTAAGTATATTATGTTGTTTTAATTCTTTCGTTTTATAATTAATGTAACAAAAACAATATTTTATATTAAATCTATGATTTATTATAGGGCATAAAAATTCCAGGAAACAAAGTATGGAAATGTGTCAACAAAAGAGTTGTTGACAGAAGGCATGAGATTTGGTTTTGAAAAAAATGTGTATCATTCAGTGCTCAATTCTTTCTATGGTATGTCACTTTTCAATTTACATTCATGTATATTATTTATTTCAATTTTCATTATTCTCACCAATGTACATACACCCATTACACTTTATTTTTATTTTGGTAGATGAAATCATTTGAAGAAGAGGAAAACAATCAAGACAATCAACTAAAAATTTGACCAAATAACCCAAGTCATGGAAGTAGCTCGAGCACTGACAACAGTTCCAACGAAGAATGCTGATCAATATATTTGGATATTAATGCACGTTGTTGTATTTTTTGAAATAATTGTCAATTTATATCAAAAAATATGTTTAATTTAATGGACATAGTATCCCAATTGAAAGACAAGGGGTTACTAATAAGTGTCGACCAATTTTGTATGCCAAAGAGCCTATTATTCATATATAATAAAATATGTTTTATTTTATTCTATTACATTGTCCAATGTTTTTTTGAAATGCTACATCGTTGATTAAATATATGGATGACTAAATATTATAATGAAGAGTTGCAAAATCTGTTGATATAACAAATTAATCCAAACATCATATCCAAATGCACTAATCAAAATGTAATACTATTATAAGATATATGTCAATTTTTTGATGAACAATGGAATTAAAAAATAAGAATAATTATGCACTGTCACAGGTTGGTGTTTCTAAAGAGAGAAAATGACAACATGTGTGTTTAATGATAAACAACATCGGTGTGTTTCAAGATAAAATGCACTGGTGCCGTAATTAAATTCCCACCGGTGCTGATATACAAGGAACCAACAACGATCTTAATACTATTTTTTTTTTTGTAAGTAAGAAGTATTATATATAAAAGGCCTTCTGAAACCAAAATAGAGTTTCAAAATACAAAAATAACCATACTGTAATTACTCGACTGCCCCAACAGAGGGGAAACCAGTCCAACTAGCAACGGAGTCAAGCATAAGTGGTGTAATAATCTAATAAGATTAGTCTCAAACTGACTGTCCACCAACTAAAAAGAAAAGAAGCTAACAAGACCTAGAGTACCACTATGGACCTAGACATTTGGTGAATAACTTGGCCAGGTGGCGTGGAAGTCCTCGGTCCAAGGTTCCTCCTTGACATACGTCACTTGGTCTGCCCATTGCACCCCGGCTTCCACACTGCTCGCGGCTCTATTGGCACCTGTCGAACTATCCTACAGTGGTCGCCGTTCTGTGTCCACCTCCATGGCCATGTCCTCATTCTTGGCCTGCTCCAACCCATTCCCTGCGGATCATTGCACCTGGGTGTTTCGTCCACTGGTAGCTGCGCCGGGTTCCTCTACTGAAGCCGCTCCTGCCAGGTCCGAGGGGAAAGCCTCTTGAAGGGAGGAAAGAAGCTGATGAAGGACTGCTACCTTTCCGTCCGTGGCTTGCAGGAGGAATTGAAGGTCCTCCACCCCCTAACGGAGTTCAAAGACCAAACTATAGAGGATGGCTAGGCTTTCTCTTAGCTGCGTGCCGAAGAAGGAGTCATAGGACTGGTTCTCGGAGTTCCAAGGCTTGCGAGGAGGAGGAGGCTCATCTCCGGTTTTCCTTAATGAATCAAGAACTAGTATTTGGGGCATCTCAACTGTTGGAGGGGCAAGAAGGGGACACGAGGAGGAGCACGACAGCCTGGGGATGATTGCTAGACAATTAAACTGTGAAACAGGCGGAGCGAGAGAGGGAGGGAGAAAAGGCTCGGGCTGGAGGGAAGGGGAGGAGAAAATTGAGGGTGAGTCAGGGGGTGAGACAGAAGGCCGGAGAGGTTTCCATGGAGAGCCTCTCTGCGGCCTCCCCCTTGGGCGCGGCATGAGGTTCTTTGCGTGACTGCCAAAAGTTCCCAGGTGTGCCAGGCAGAGGTAGAATGCCTGGAGATGAGTAGGGGCTACAGAAAGCATGAAGGATCGAGAAAGATCAGCCCATGGCAGCAGAGGGGGGAGCCATTCAGAGCATGAGAAGAGACGAGGGGCACACACCAGAAACCAAGCCATGAAATGAAGCACAAAGGGAGAGGGAAGCTGCATAAATGAGCTGCTACGACGTCATAGGGGATATTTAATGTAGGAGTGGGGTGGCGGGCTGTGGCACGAGCCCGTCACATGGCTCCATGCCCCAGTGGCCAATCCCTACCTCCGCTATATGCCGCGTGTTTCGCACTAACACCCCATCTGGGGGACTTAATACTATTTTAACCAACAATTATAATAATAAAAAAAACCTTTATCGGTGCGTTTAATTAATAAATGCATGGATGTTTCTATATCGAACTTCTGCCTAGGTGCATTCTGAATATCATGCACCGATAGGGTTTGTTTTTTAATGCACCAATGATGGTATCATAGATTCTCTCAGTTCCTTATTCTTATTAAGGCACCGGTGTGTTATTACTTATAAGAGCACCGATGCCCCAATCATTTTTGGACAACTCCAGTGCTTTATTTTAATTGTAAGCATCAATTCCTTAAGTTATATAATGCATTGGTTCTTGGTATCGTAGATTACACTAGTGTGTTGTTTTTATTAAAGCACTGATGCGTTTTTTTGTATAAATGCACTGACGCCCCAATATTTTAGGACTGGACTGGTGCTTTATATGTAATGTAGGCACCGATGCTTTATGTTTGAGAATGCACCAGTGCATAAAGACCATAAAGATCACCGACTAGAAAAACATCTGCTATAAACTTCACCTACCCAATTTTATTAGTTATAATGAAGTTCCATTATAATCTTCATAAAAACATCTGCTACCAAAAACAAATGTTTTCGTGGAGTTTTTTTGGACAATTTTTGCCAATTTTGTAACATTAAAAACCTCCGCTATAACCTTTGGTAGAGGGTCTTTTCCTTATAGTGGTTGGAGAAGTTCAGGATAATTGTAGGAGAATTCTAGTGGGTTGTGGGTTTTGTTGAGTTGTGAGTGAATAATTAGAGGCACCCCATTTTGTGGATTCCTAGCCCCAACTCGAGGGTGACTCACTATTGATATCTAGACCAACAAGTCTATGGTTGGGTGGAATATAAGTGTTTATCTTGTTCTATGTTACATTTATAGTTTGTTTCACTATGTATTAATGTTTTATATGAGGTTGGTTTTATATGTTGTTTCCTGAAGTAAATAACCTCCATTCATGTCCATTTATGTATGTTGTAACTGCATTTAAATTAATGATAGCAGAATGGTTAAATCTGTCCGCATTCCTATAGCTAGTAAGCTACATGATTAATTAGCATAAAAAAATTATTTTATATGAAATTCCACAAGTAATGGGCCTCGGCTAGGCTCGGGTACATTAAACCTTAACCTTTTGTTGATGGGTCCAAATGGCTTGTTGACATGGTAAGGGAGAATTCTCGATGGTAGGTCCCAATTAGACCTGCTCTCTTTTGCGGTAGCATTTCCGACCAGTATGTGAGACTGCTTCCCACTACGAGTTAAAACAAGAAAATGATAAATACAATGAAATCCCCCCCAAATTACTCCTATCAATTCTAAATCTATTCTATTAAAAAAAATCAAACTAATCTAATCAAACTACTTCTAACCTATCCCGCAAGAGAAAAACTAATTAAATGAATATGTAGTCTAAGATAACATCATTGATAGAAGAAATAGTCCATGTCCATCAACAATATATTAAAACAATGAAATTGTAGAACTTATCATAAGTAGTTGCAGACAAGTTCTATAGCATCATCCCTCTATTCACGAAAAATCATAACAACATAAGTATTCCTAATACTAAACATAGAAATAGTTCATATGAAAGACACTAATAAAAAATTAAATAAAAAACACATCAATAGTGTATTCCTAAATGCATTTGATAAAATTTATGATCTCCAAACACCTTATGTTTTTTATTCCTAAGATAATAGTATCACCATCAAATGATGGGAAAAGTCCCTTTATTACATGCAATGAGTTATCTTTTATAATTAAGAGAGACTCCCTTTCATTTCATTTCATTTCCCTTTATTTTGTCATTATAAACTTTGAATTTATCTTACATTTTCATTAATGAATAGGTAAGAATTATAAACATAAGTTAAAATGACTCTTGAGTAGCTAGTCTGGTGCTAAGGTTGTTCATGAATGGTATTTATTTGAAAACATAATTGGCTGTGCTCGACTGTATCCTCTTATGCTGTTCGATTTTTTTGGGCATTTTTCGTGTTTATTTGGTGAATAATATTCTTCTATCTTCTTCTTCTTTCCTTCATATTTCCAATGCGCTCTTGCTGGTCTGATTTCGACTCTTGTAGCTCAAGATGTGACCACCTGAACATTGTATAGTCCATTCTTTAATCAAATTTGGCCCTCTTCTTTCCTCTGAATCTTCTTGGAATTTCCACCATCATCCTATTAATTCTAGTTGTGCCATCATGTTCTTCTCTCTGTTATCTTTCTGACGCATTATCCTGGGCCTAATTTCGTCTTTGAGAGCTCAAGATATGTCTGTCTGAACATTGCATAGTCTGTTTCCCATTAAATTCATCCCCCTCTGTTCTTTGCATTTTCTAGGATTTTTCATCACTAGTCTATCTTGGATTTACTATCCAATGTGTTCTCATGCTCGATACCTTTCTAACGAGGTACCTAGGCCTGACTTGGACTCTTGTAGCTCAAGATATGGTTTCTTGAAGTTTGATGCTCAACAACCCTTGATCTACTCATGGGGGAATCTAAATTGTTAATCTTCATCCCTAAAATATTATCCCACATGCATGAGGTAAATTAATTTTGAATGGTTTATATTGTTTTTGCCTCTTTACTTGGTTTGTGTAAGATACTAGAGGAGGCATATGACCTAGGGCATTGAGGGGGGAGGAAATAATAATAATAATTAAAAATTTAAAAAAATGGAATAAATAATAAATTAATAGAATAAAATAGGAAAAATATTCATAAAGTACAATCTAGGACGTAGGAAAAAATGAGAAAAAAAAGAAGTTAAAATGAAATAGAAAGTAAAAATATACAAAAAAAATAAAAATTAGAAATAATTGTTTATATATATATACACACACTAAAAAAAGTCTATTTGTGTCTAAATTTACAAGGATATGGAAAAATAATAACAATGTACGTATAAAAGCTATACATTATGGATTTAGGAAAAATGCAACATGTAAAAGAAAAAATTAACAAAACCATGCGAAATTTGTAAAAACCAGGGTTATCAAAACCATGTGCAGTTGGGAAAATAAAAAATTGAAAATAAGTAAATAAATAAAATAATGATAAATAAATAAAATCAACAATAAAATAAAATAAATAAACTATACAAATTATATAAAAAAAACTAGGAAAATGAGGTCAAGTTCCACACAAGTCAAGGTTCCATACTAGTAAGGGTTCCATACTAGTCAAGGTTCTATACCTAGGGACTAAAAATAGAAGTAGGAAAAACATGTAGATTCCATGTAACCAAGTGTCAATTTAGGTAGGTGTGTCATATGGCGATCATGATTGCTCAAATTCATACCTCGGGGAAACTATGAGTAAATATGACTATGATTCTTGATGAGGGAGAGATTGGTAATGATCAAGGTTCTATCCTCATTAATGCAATGGTGATAGAAAAAAATCTAGTTGAGGTTTGGGCAAGACAAGGCTTAGATCCTAATGCTGATTGTTGGATTCAAATTATAGATAAGATCTGCATAGAGAGAAGTATATGCAAGAGGAATAATATCAAGGGATTACCCACATGCATTTCAAGTATGAATAAATCATGTTTAGGAAGTGATCATGTGACCCTACTCCTGCAACCACACAAAAGAGGATATCAATTATGCGAGGAAGAAGACAATTGCTAGTATATCACAAACATTACATTATTTTCCTTCAACAGACCTATGAATAAGTGTTGGGTTTGTTAAAATATAATCATCCATGATCTCAGATGTTTTAGATAGGATTTCTGAAAGCTGGATGTTTTGAGTCTCAAAATCGTAGAAAGGATTAATGATCTACTGATTCCAACCAAGAGTTTGAAACTTAAGAGTATGGTCAACATAGGAGAACATAAAGATGAAGATAATAGGAACAACATGCAAGAAAGAGGATGCATAATGCATATGTGTTTTCAATTTAGGTTATCAATTCAAAAAATCCTAAAAAAAAAACGCATGCAAAACATACAATAGAACATCAAACTCTGCAGCCATATAGGATCACCAAGTACTTCAAAATCTGTAAAAGGTCTCAAAAATAACTTGTCAATATCATTACACAAATGTCAACAAAGCATCATAAATTGAAAACCAATGTGAATACATTTGAAAGTATAAGATCAAAAGGATCAACAAACCTCCTCAAATAGAATCATCAATAAATATCAAACCCCCAAATCCCTCAAGGTCGATAAAGAATTAACATTAGGCTCAAGTAGTAGATGATTAGGCATTGGGGTTGAAATTTTAGTAGGGGTCCTCTTTCCTTTCACTTGTTAAAAAAAAAGGTAAAGGGAGGCCTTGTTGTGGCCACAAAACTTTTAAGAATAGTTTCCTCTTAATTGGTTTTGGATAGGGGATTTCGGTCTTCCTTTAAATTCATGTGATATTATACTTATGATTGTAAGTCTCGTTAACCAATACTTGATTATAGATGAGCTACCTTCCAGTGCATAATCCATTGAGAACTCTAGATACTTCTTGGCATTGGAATAAACTATCATTTTCCAAGTGAAAGTGTAATATATACCTCTAAGTGTGATTGGTCACTTATTCATAACCAATTAAAGATATGACTGTTCATTCATTTACATAGTCATTTTATTCTATGAGTTCTCACCTTGAATAATCCACGGGGATGAATTAAGAAGCATAGTGCAATATGTCTTGTATTTATATCAAATGCATATATCCAAACCTTTAAGCTCCTATATGTCACACTTGAATTGAGGATCAGTGACAACAATAAGATTTTGTTTCTAAGAAAAACTTGAGTGAGAAAGGGTATTGAGAGAGAGAAATTCTAACCAAAATTCAAAGTGTGAAAGAAAACAAGAAAGAAAATGTGAAAAAAAACAGGGTATAAGGAAATCCATAAATAAATATAAGAAACTAATGGGGGAACGACTCTTCTTATTTATGTATAAGGTATTTTTCTAAAGAAAACTAGATGAAGTATATTTTCAGAACTTGGTCATTGACAATAAGGAGGTCTACATCTCCTTAGAGGTTCTGCAATCTATGTGTTCCTAGGACAATATTTTATTTAACCATAAAAGGACCTAACCACATTTGTTGAAATATGGAATGTTTCCCTTTATGTTCATGTGGTTTATCCCACTTTCAAACCAAGTCCAATATAAAATTCATTTTCATCAACATATTTATTATCAAACCATCGTTTTATAGTATGGTAGTGTGCATCAAACTGTGTCTTATCCTTATCTCTATCCTCCTCCAATTTAGTCAAAGTGTTTATTCTCTTAAGAATGATTGGGTAGATTTTCTTGTGTGATTGTTGAGATAGTTGAAGGGAACGGAAGAAAAGATCTGCGGGGAGGATTGCTTCTTTCCAGTAAACAAGGAAATCTGGAGACATTCCTATGGAATATTTTGGGGTGACCACGTTTTCCCACATAGAATTTGGTAGAGTGTTATGCTAGTTTCTTTGTTGGTAACCTATACTTATATTTAAGATCCAGACTCAAGTTGTTATTGGTAGACTCAACTAGGTCATTTCCTTGAGGGTAATAATTAGTTATGTATTTCAAAATGATTCCCTTATATAAATAAAATTTAGTAAATTTCATAGTGGAAAAGTATGTAGCATTGTCAAAAACAAGAGTTCTTGGTACTCCAAACTTGGTGATGATGCGTTGTTCCAAGAAATTGATTGATGCTTCTTTTTTTACCTTTTTTAATGGTATTGATTCTATCCATCACATGAAGTAATTGGTAGCAGTCAGGATGTCCTTGAGTTGTCTTGATGAATGAGGATTTATTTCTCCAATAATGTCTAATCCCCATTGTTTGAATGGTTCTTTGACAAACACATGTTGAACAGGAAAAACATACCTCTTTTCTTGTCCAACACATTTTTGGTAGGCTTCACAAATATTGGCATAGGAATGTGCATATTTAAGTATTGTTAGCTAGTAGTACCCTACTCAAAATTTTATGGGATGTAGTCTCCCCAACAAAGTGTCCTCCAACTGGTCCATCATGAAGTTATTAGAGGAGTTTATCAACATCTTGTTTCTCCAAACAACTAAGGAGAACACCATCGCAATTTCTTCTAAAAAATACACCACTAATGAGATGATAGTGTGCATATTTTAATCTTAGAGATTTTTTCTTGTAATACCCTTGTTCCCCTCAGTATGCAATTAATCATGTTTAATGATTTTCATGCCATGGCATGTAAATATTGTAAACGTGTTATTGTTTAATTGAAAATGCCAACGATTGACTGTGGGGTGAACCATTAAAATTACTAGCCATGATACCACTAGAGGGAACAATCAGGAAACCTATAAAGGGGATTCATCATGCTAAGATGACCCAAGATTCCTTGTTGAAATATCTGATTTGGAAACAATAAATTATTTCCCTTATCTCGATTTGAAGGGAAAATCAGTTAATAAGAAAGGGGATGGTATTTGAACAACCAACCACCCCCCATGAATGGAAGTATGGGAGATCTGGTTAGGGCAACAGAAACTGTTAGCCAAAAAGGTACAATAGAGTACCAGTTGTGCAACCCAAATTGAACTCATGAGTTCCTTATGATAGAAGGAAGCATGACAGATCGAGAACCTTACTGAGTGATGCATGTAAGATAAGAAGGAACAAGTACAAACATAAGGGAAAGGTAGGGGAGAAAATAACTCGAGGTTTTGAATTTTTAGAAGCAGACAAACCTAAAATTTGGGGTCTAAGAGGAAGACTTGTAGAAAAGAAATGTGGTGAGAGAAGAAACAATACAAAATGGTGGAGGCATGGTTTTATAAATGTTCTTGAGAGACAATATCCCAACCTGAGCTGATACGGTCGCGGGATTGATTCCAGGAGGGCATTTGATAAACCTCGACAAGGCTTGGTCTAGGTGGGTGTGAGAAAAATATTTACTGAGAGTGGTGTGAAGGAGAGTAACCTTCACATACCAATATCCTTGAGAACCTGAGAGAGATTCCCTATTAGTATCATGGATTGGCACGGGGGGTGGCCAAAATGTTGAGAATGAGTGCATCTGTGCCTATGGTTGGGTGGAAAGGTGAACACCCACAACCAATTGGTTAGTTAAAATATTGTAACAGATAAGTATTATTTATTTCCTGTGAAACTAAACTAAAATGAAAAGTTGTGTACGAGTGATTGTATGGTAAATATGCATGCTCAATTAATGGGCTTGATAATTGTTTCATTGGCAATCCTTTGAGTTTAAGTGAATTCATAACTGTAAGAATAGTGCATGAATTACATAACTGATTATGAGCACTCTGTATTATTTCGAGGAAAATAAAATGAACTTGTGTTTATACTTCATGTGTGCACGGTGATATACATGTTCAAATGGGTTTCCTGTAAGAGGGAATCATATATAAATTTCAATAAATGAATGGAAATTTATGAGGGAAATGAAATACTGAAATATCCTTAAAATGGAATAATGAATTAATAGCTAATAATGTGTGTAGAAAGGCCAGGAAAGGCCGATAAAACGTTGTGTTGTTTCCCTCTCCTTGACATCGATGGTTTGCAGGATATCAAATCCCCAATTAGACATCAAGAAACAAGCTTATCACTTGCTGATAAATGGCTTAAAAGAGCCTGGAAGATCCAAGTGTAAGAATCCTTGCAAGAATGTACAACAACGGGATGCACAATCGCTAGGTCCCTAAATAAACCTCCATTAAAAATCCCAGTGTAAATCTATGAACTATAGTAGTCGTCGATATAGGGAGGAGGGTCAATCCTGACCATCCAAATATGAGATAATTAAATGTAAAAATCATTTTGTAAGTCAATGATAAGTTATGGCCATTGGATTGACGAATGTTTGAACACCGACCATCGATCATAGTGGTTAGTCGGGGTATCAGACCCTAGAGTACCAGGAGGTCTTTTGAATGAACCGTATGGATTTCTAACATCCCAACATCCGGTGGGATAGGGTTCCATCCCCTGGTTCCACCCCCTTTTTATTTTAAGGTATGTGAGAAGGGATGATAGTCTCGAACTAAGTTGTAAGCCTTTAATGTCACTGTGAAAACCACGACCCTCAGTCTATTGGGGACAATAGGGGATCGAGAGGAGCTAAGGGATAATAGGTTGACGGTCCCTATGGGAGGGTATCATGTCAATTCCATTCCAGCATCCACGCTAGTGTCCATGTCCATGGTATATAGGTCACGTGGAAATTTGATGTTTTGACCAAATAAGGCCCAAGAGCTTTAGAAGGCCATAACTTTTGATCTAGGGATCGGTTTTGAGCATGGTGATAGTCATTGGAAAGATATTAAAGAGAATAAGACAAAGGTTCCCTCAATAAGAGGCTTTGATATGGTTGAGTAAAATAAAAATTTTAATACCCCATCCCTTAAAGAGTTACTTATGGGGTTGGGTGTGTTACAAAGTGGTATCAGAGCAGAGTTCAAAAAATAGGCCTAGAGGGGATAGAGAATAGTCAGAGGAATAGTATAGTAATGCCAAGATGAGCCTGTAGAAAGAGTTTCTTTTCATTAATTGTTTTTCATTCTCTTCACAAGTTCCTTGAGAAGAAGGACCAAATATATTGAAATCTTGTTTGAAATTTCTTGCAACAGAATAATTGTTGTGGCTTGATGTATTGATAGATGCTCCTACAAGAGTGGGAATATGTTGACAAGCATTAATGGATGAAAATAGAAGAATCCTATTAAGGGAATCCTATAAATGTATTGATATTTTTAATACTACCTGAAGATATGGGTGGAAGGAGTCATGGTAATTATAATAGTTTTTTATTAAGGGATAAGACCCTTATGGAGAATTCCTTTTGGTTAAAGGAAATGAGTATGGATTGATAGAATCCTTGGAAGTAATAAATTGTTGCCCTAAAAAAATATTAAAACTTGTATGTATAATTCCACATTATTATAGGACCGATGGGAAATGGTAAGGTCAACTTACTTGACCTATAATCAATGAGACATGTTATCGCACAAATTGTAGGTTGGGAAAATCCCGACCCAATCCAAAAAGGTGAGACAACTATGGGAGTAAATACCTAGTGTCACCTTAGATATATACACCCCTCTATTTAGTGATTATAATTCACCAAAATGGGGGAATCTTGGTGACCCTAGGGGGGATTGAGATGGAAAGTGAACCCCCTATAGGTCGAGTTTAGATGTGAAAAAATCTTGGAAAAGGGTCTTGTTGATAAGGGTAAGTTTCCAAACTATAATGTACCTGCAAGAGAGTGTTGGACCTGCCCTATACAAGACAATTTGTAGAAATACAAGCCATATAATAAAAGGGACAAGCAAGTGAATCTTGTTGTCCTATATTAAAGAAGTAAACAAAAATATATATCAGCAATGAAAGGATTTATTTACTACAAAATTAACCACCAAAAACATAAAATATTTGTTGGGCAATGAAGCACTAAACAAGTGGATAATACCCCAATACTTAAGCATAGACTTCGATGGAAAAATGAGTCTGCACAATTATGTTATTAGAAGTACATTAGGGCATCCAATTGGTCGTAGAAGAATATTTTCTACAACAACAAATTCTACTCAAAGAAATCAACAAACAAATTGCCCAAAAAATAGCCAATAGCAAGTAGCCAACTATTTTCAAAGGTAGAAGAGTGAGATATAAGAGATTAAAGAGTCATTTTGTAGTAGTCCTAGTGGTTGTAGCATAAGTGTATAATAGGAGCAATAAATCCTTGGCTAATCTATATTCCCTAGTGGCTCAAGCAAGCTAATAGCATATAAAATTTAATCCACTTTAGACAAATGAAATATCTCAACAAATCACGTTTTCTAATGCAATGATTTTGTTTCTCCGATGAAATTTCAGATTACTACTTAATCTATTGGGTTATGGAGACTTATATGTAATATTTGGATCCACTACTTCTCTAGGGGTGTAATCCTTTTTACTCCCTAGAGCAATCAAATCCAACAAGGTAAATCTAGGAGGGTGTAAGCCCTTTTACTCCTTCTAGCAACCTTGAAAAAAATGGCTTATCCAATAACAATTAATGTGATCTTGGTCGAGGGTGTATGCCCTTATATTCCTCCAAAGGTTTTAGACAAGAATAGCATGAAACATGAAGAATTTACCAACAAATGTAAAAAATTCCTTACCAATTCCAAAAGATAGCAAGATAAAACCCTCATCTACCAAGTAAATTTCATCCACATGAAAGAAATAAGTGTTGGAAAATGTTTAACAGGAAACATATGCTTGTCATTTATGGAAAGTAAAAAACTGATGATGGCTTGAGTACAGCAGCGATGATCAACATCGAAGGCCCAAGAAGCATTTCGAGCACTGAACAGGAGGAAGGATCTCAGACGTTAGATCCAAGTGCAAGACCCGACCATCGCTGGATCAAGGAGAAACTGCACACCTTTTAAAGTATAACAAGGAGAAGCGGGCATAATCGTGATATGTGAAATCGTGACTTAATCTGAGCCATCAGATCGAGGTTGAATCTGGACCGTTGATCCCAGTCCATGTCGAAGTTTCGAGGATCGCGAGTTAAACATGTCAAAGATTATTAACATCAGGAATCCTGAAATCGTGATATGTGATATTATGATTTGATCGCAACCGTCAGATCAAGATAAGATATGGACCGTCGATCTGACTCATGTCAGCAAACCACATCAACTAGGAACATGTGGCACAACAAAGTAATGAAAAGTGTCAGACTGATTCAACATTTCAAGAACATGTAAGTCACGAATCAGGGTGACACGTGGTAGGTGTTCGACACGTGTGACGTCAGCAGGTTTACACCCTTTCAGAGTTTCATGGATCGGGAGTTGGAAGCATAAAAAACATTCACCACAGGAATGTCGAAATCGCGATATGCGAATTCACGAAAAGATATTGATCGTCAGATCACCAAGGAATGTGGACCGTTGATCAAGCATGAAGAAGGCCTTTGAAGTGTCAAAATCACGACAAGATCTAAACCATTGGGTCCATAGGACACGTGGAAAAAGATCGTCATGTCGCTGACTGGAAAGTCAAAGCATCGAGGTTTGATCTTAGCTGTCAGATCAAGGTTTGATCTTGACCGTTGATCTGACTCCATCTCGGACTCTCGGCTATCGTGACTTGGAGTGACGAGAATCTCCATCTTAGGAACAATGAAATGCGAAATCACGAAAGCGCCTTATGCATAAGGTTGTGGCCACAGCCCTTGGTCACAAAAATGGAAGGAGTCAGTCCAGATAAGCTCCGTTTCGGGGTATCGGAGATCGCAACTTGGAGAGTCGATATGCCTCATCTCTAGATTCACAAAACGTGAATTCGCGAAAAGCACTTTAGGCATAAGCGCTTGGTTATGACCATAGACATATAAGGGAACGAGCCTTGGTGCACGGTCAGGTTGAGAACATATGGTAGGTGGGGAGGAGAATGATACAAAAGGTGACATGACAGGAATGGTGCCCTTCCTCGACACCCCACCATTCCGGACCTCCCCCCCCTCCGCTTAAAGATAGAATTGCAGGGGGGCTCTGGAATCCAATCCCGACCGTAGATCTGGGAGACAGATTCTGGCCGTCCATATTTTCTTGCTGCATATCCAATGATGCAGATGAATTTGAACAAGATCGAAGGGCCACTGATGCATGATGTAGTGAAACTGCCAGAAACCATTGATGACGTCTGCTAGATAATTCGAAGAGACCTCTGTGTGATCGCCAGAGGAGATGAAGAGTCTCCAAGATTCATCCAGTGGAGGAAGACTATTCTTAGAAGGGACTGACAGATGGATGAGCGTTGAAGTTTGTAACTGAAACAGAGAAGGTGAGCTCGACTTTCACAGAGAAGACGAAGAGTCTCAACTGCCAAAGAGAAAAAGGAATCTCGACATAACACCTAGTGATGATAGACACAGGGGTTGAACTGCCAGAGAAGTTGAAGAGTCGCGATGATGATCACGCAGAGCACTTGAGATGTGAAGGAGATTGTCGCGGTATGAGCATGCAGAGGAATGGTGAATATTGCATGCACAAGATGCACAGAAGCCATATATACATGGTACATAGAAGAGTTGCGTTTTGGCTGTTGCTGTTGTAGTTGTTGTGGTTGTTGTTGTTGAAGGTGATTCATGTGTGAAGAAGGAGGAGAGTGCAGCAGATGAATTGAACAAAAGAAGAACTGTGTAGTGAATGGACATGGCACACAGAGCACAAACGACGGAAGAACAGACAGCGCAAGTCATGTGTGCAGGAAGGCAGTGAGGCAGAAAGAGCAACGAAATGTAGCAGAACAGTGATGAGTCTGGTATGCCATTGTTGAACATGATATCACTGTAATAAGTTTTAGTCGCAAAGATTTATATTATTCAGGGTGGTTGGGAGGTGCTAGGGAGGAATGGTGTCCTCAAAGGTTCAAGTGGGTGCTTGAACACAGGGAGTTGGTTCTTCCTTCTAGTTGGTGCTAGAGAAACCAGGGAGTTGGTGCTTTCTTCTAGTTGGTGCTAGAGAAACCAGGGAGTTGGTGCTTCCTTCTAGTGGGTGCTAGAGAAAACATAGAGTTGGTGCTCTCAGCAAGTTGCAGCTTGCAAAACTGAGGTTGTAACCTCATTATGAGTTGGTGCTCATATGTATGATAATGTAAAGAATGTAACTATTACTTATCATATAAAGAAAAAGAGGTTTTACCCTGCATGGGTTTCCTCGGGAAATATCTGTCTCTGTGTTTCTCATATATGTGAATGATGTTGAAAGTGCCATTGTTTATTTCCCTGCATTATTGTGATCATCATTCAGTGTTTATACAACGAGTTTAAAAGAATCATAATTGTTTAAGCACGGTAACAACTGATTCACCCCCCCACTCAGTTTTCCAACAATTGGTATCAGATCCGGCCGCCTTTTATATAAGGGTAGATCCTAGAGCTTAAACATGTCAAGCCATGAAGGAAATTCAACCAATAAGGCCCCTATGTTCAATGGAACAAACTTTGCATTCTGGAAAGTTAGAATGAGAACCTACATAATCGCTTTAGGTGAATATGTTTGGGATATGGTAGATATTGGTTATGTAAAGCCAGTTGTGCTAGCTAATAAGGATGACAAACTAGAATTTAGCTTCAATGCTAAGGCTATGAATGCTATCTTGAGTGGGCTTGCAGAAGCAAAATTCGTCAAATTTATGCACCTAGAAACTTCCAAAGAAATGTGGGACAAACTCATTAACAGTTATGAGGGTAATGAGAAGGTAAAGGATGCAAAGCTTCAAACCTACATAATACAGTTTGAACAACTGAAGATGAAGGAAGATGAAACTATTGGAAAATACTTTCTGAGAATAGAAGAAATGGTAAATGCAATGAAGTCACTTGGTGAAACAATTGAGGAACCTTCTTTAGTTCAGAAAATCTTGAGATCTCTCCCAAATAGGTTTAACCCGAAGGTCTCTGCTATAGAAGAACTTAATGATTTAAAAACCTTGCAGTTTGATCAACTTCAAGGAACACTGACTGCATATGAGATGAGAATAGTTAAAGATAAACCCACCTCCAGAGAAGCATCATTTAAATAAGACAAGAATGAGGATTCTGAGCCCGATGAAATTGAAGAAAAATTTGTGAAGAGACTGAAGAAGGGATCAGGCAAATACAAAGGTAAACTTCCATTCAAATGATTTAACTATGGAAGGATAGGTCATTTTTCAAATAAATGTCCACACAAGAAACATGATCAGAACTATGAAGGTGAAGAGAAGAACATATCCATGAGATTTGATAAAAAGAAAAGTTTATGTGTAAAAAATGATGACTCCTCAGAAGACACCGATAGTGATTCTTCCTATGAAGATAAGGTAAATGAATTTATGCTTATGGCCAAAGAGAATTATGATAATAAAATCATAGGAAATGATGAGAATGATGAAGAAGCTATGGTTGACATGGAAGGAGAATTGATCAGTGCATTGGAAGATATTGACAGACTAAGAATCAAGAACAAAAAGAAAAGACAATTGTTGATACAGTTCGAGAAAGGAAGTAAAGAACCTGGTGAAGACCTTGTCCTACTAAAAGTAGAATTGGAAGAGGCAAAGAAAATCGAAGAGATTCTGAAACAACAATTTTCAGAAAAGAAGACAAGATGTGAATCATTAGAACAAGAAGTAGTGAAAACAAGGAAAGAAATGGAGAAATTTCAAGCCTTGTATAATCACAATCTGTCAAGTATCAAAGCGTCCGAAGGATTAGCCACCATCCTGAATCAGCAAAGGAATCCAAAGCTGAAAAGTGGTTTTGGTTATGAAGAGGGATCAAGCAGTGGGAAGCCAGGAAATGAAGAACCCATCAAGTTTGTCAAAAGTACAACCAATGACAATAACAAACCTGCAGAAACAAAGGAAGACAATCAGCCACCCAGGACGAGTAAAGAAAAAGGTGTCAGGATTGAATTTGTAGAACGAAGAAACAATGCTCTCTCTGCTGAAAGACGTCATCAACAAGAAAGAAATCGATTTGCTCAAAGAAGGCAACCATTTTCCAGGTACAAAGAAATTTTCTATGGCTATTGTTTCTACTGTTCTAACTTTGGTCACAAAGCTGTAAATTGTTCCTTAAGATGTAGAAATGAGCAATTAAGATTTCAAAGGAATAAATACTTCCCACAACA
>JZKD02S2372679.1:155021-172569 GCA_000966675.3 Picea glauca
TGTAGATATAATCCTTTTTCTTCAAATGTTATATCAATGTAGAATTATTATCCAATAATGATCAGTAAGAAATAAACAATCACACACATACATAGTACACCAGTGTTTTACATAGAAACCCAAATCGGGAGAAAACCATGGAATGCTTTTTCTTATATGTCTTGAAGAATTACATTCATTGGAAGCACCAACTTACTTTGTTTTCCAGCTTGTTGGCAGCCAATTCTACTGTCCTTATGAGCTGCCTACACCAATGTTTTGCAAACCTTAATTTTTCGTCACAATTCTCAAATAAACGACACTTTTATTTTTGCGCTATTTACACACTTACCTTCGTTCTTGTTTTCACGACTGTAAGCGTGAAAACTTGGTATTTCGGAGTCGCATTGAAATCTTCACTGAATTGTCATTATCATTCTTGTCGATATGCCCATTGCATTTACATTTTACTTATCATTATGCAGTTGGCAAAACCTTTTGATTTGTACTCATTTGACATTCTTTGATTGATTATGTAATTTTGTTTCATGAGTGATTGAGTTGTGATGCATTGGCAATTCGATCTACATGTTATTGGATCAATTCACTTAGCACATTGGTTACATAAGAAGCATTTGTGTTATGGTTTAAACCCTTGGTGTGATTCATTGCATACAACACTTGGTATTGGTTTCGATTTGTGTGTTTGGTTTTAAAACTATGGCATAACTTTTGATTGTGCGAATGGTTTATCGACTTACAAAAGGTTACGATTGATTGATTGAAGTGGCATAGTTGTAACACATATGCGTTGTGATTTGAATAGTTGAAAGCGCTGGCGTTTGTACCATGGTAATGACTAGTCTGCATGGACAGAAATAGCTACACCACCTTCGCACGATGTCATTAATGCTTACCCCTATCCCTGTTTCACCTCTGCCAGCATCGGGTAAGCCTGTGAATACTATGCTCTAGCGTATGCTATGATTCAAATCTTGACTCGTTCACATCGCTCACCGTGTGCTCTTCTCCATGGCACCGGTGGTGCGAATTGATCCGAACGGTAGTCAAGCCTTGCTACAGTTCGATAACGCTCGGAAATATTTACAAGATAATGGTTGGCTCACGTTTCTATAGAGATTTGAAGGTTTTAATCTATTTGTTGCACAACAGTTTGCCCTGACTTTTTATGGGTGTAGGGACAAAATAGGTGACATTCAGCTTGAAATCAATGAAGAGTTCATCAACTCTGCCACAAGGTTAGTAGCCACAGGCCAACGATGGTTTAAAAAACTTTAAAGTTGAGGAGGTGCCATGGCCGTTACTGTTTGTCTCACGAAAGGTCACATCCTGTGACAGAGGTATGCCTATTTCCACGCTTAAACCAAGGTGGCATGATATTTTAATAGTGTTTAAACAATTCGTGACCGGTGAGGGTCGGTATGGACTAGTGTTTCTTTATCACCTTCTTTATGGACTATGCCATTTTATTTCCAGCGTAGTCTTTATAAAATGGCTAAGAGGTTTAAACGAGAGAAGGACGATAGTATCTTGTTTCACCATGGCCTGATCAGACTCATCGTCGTTCATCATTTGAACCTCCATGACGATAGTTGGCAAGATTTTCTTTCTCGAAATGGTTTTGTTGATTCAAAGTCTATCCAAGTTGAAAAGTCTGTGGTTAGTGAGACTAAGGTCAGGCCACCTGTGCCTTTTCATGCCCTTCTACCCTCACCCAAACCCTCGGTCAGCCCTGATATCGACCTACCTGACATTATAACAGACAAGGTTGAGGCTGTAAAAAATCCTGTGAGCAAAAAGGTTAAGGGTAACCCTACTGTTGACGGCAAAGGTAAAAAGAATGCTCGAATCATATCGAGACTGGACCAGAATAAACCTAATCCAAATGATGATCAGAATCCCATAGTCCTCAGTGAAGATTCTGACTTTGATATCGAGCGCTTCCTGGCTAGTGAGTACCCATACTCCCATGGATTGTGCTCCGAGCCACCCTATGACTTCGTTTCTAATTTACCCCCTTGCCTAAAGAACAATCCTAGCTACCCTATGATCAAGATACCTAATGAAACCCTCGCTGATTTAAACCAACCCTCAATTGTTATTTGGAAGCCCGGGCAGTCGTCATGCGACCACTGTAATGTGTGGTTAGAACGCTACTATACCGACGTTCCCTTATTACAGTCGAAAATTAAATCGCTGGAAAACCAAGTTACAGTATTGCCAAGAGAAAGGGACAAGCTTCAAGTTAACGAAAAGAAGCAGAAAACCACTGGTTCCATCGTATTTAGGAATGTCGAATCGGCTACAACCTTCATCAATTCCAAAATGTTATGACCAAGTTGTCTGCTCATCATCCAGGTATGAATTTCGATATCAATTTCATTTTATGAAACGCTGGGATTAATATAATGAATCGCGTTTTGGTTTTCAAATAGCTCTGTTCATTGTTCGAATGACTCTGTCATGGTTTGATTATCAAAAACGGTTATGTTGTGGATCATGTACATTGTTTTTGTTTTGCTAAAATTAAATGAAGTTATGATTTGGTTACACGATTTGGTCATGCCCAATTTAGCAATTGATTGGTTTTCATTGGGTTTGATTCATTTGTCTGTTGTTTTGAGTTAATGAAATCAATAGTGTTTGTTTTTGATTGGATTTTGTTTGTATCTAATCTGAACAAGAGGTTTTTATGCTAAAATTAGAGCACGACTATGTTTTTATTTGGTATGAGTTTGTTGTGGTTGGATCGTATCGGCCCTGATTTAGTTTTTATGATTTGATTTTTGAACCAATTTCATAGGATTGAATTGGCTTGATAATTACGATATAGTCTATTAAATTGGAAAAACGACTATGTTTTGTCAACATTTTTGTTTGGATTTGGATTATATCTGACCTGTGTAAAATATCTCTTCGCCGAAATCATGGAACTGTGTTGATTCATAGCGACTATGTCAAACTCAAACTGTTTGATTCGCTCTTGTTTTGATTGGATTATGAGTTGGATTCATTTCGAAAATAGACTTGATGCTGCTCTGTTGATTTTGTTTTTCAAAACGAGTTTGTTAAACTCAGATCGACATATGTTATCTCGGTTGAATTTGTATGAAAAAATTCGGTTAATAGTTCGTTTTGAAATGAATTCAAGTAATGATTTCGTTTAAAGTCAACCGTTTTTGCCTGCTCCAATTGGCGATAACAAACGATTGAATGGATCCCACAAATCCTGTTATCAACAAATTAATTTCATTATGATTTCGTTTGTCATAATTTACATACCAGTTTTGATTGCATGGATCGTTTGTTTATGTTTAATATAGTGATATCAATTTGAGAAAATGATTCTGATTGATTTCTTTTGGATTCGAAGTGATCTTGTGGATAGCTGAAGCAACTGTTGGTTTCGATTTCAATTGATTATGAATCGATTTCATTACTATTCGGTTACCCAATACGATTCTGTATACCCGATTTGGTGATAAAGAATTAAATAGAGTGTGTCCATCTCTGTTATGATTTGATTTAGTTTGTTCAAGTTTTGATTTGAATAAGGCTTTTAGCAATCAAATATATTTTGATAGTTTGAATGTATTTTCTAAGATTTGAATTGATTTTTAATAAGATTCTGTGTTTGATTTAGACCAGCTACAAAATCGTAAGATTCTGTAGCTAGTCTTTAGAATTAGATTTTTATCATTTTCATTAGCAAAATATCCTCTTAACTTGTCCTTTTTTTACCCTTTTCAGGTACATTCGAATTGCATTGGACATGCTGTGCCAGTCTAGTAGATATTTGTGTGATATAGTTTTATTTTTAAGTTGTTAGTTTGAGTTAGAGATAGAAACTTGGGATATTTTCCCAGATTTTGTGTAAATAGTTTTGATAACTTCCACAGGGATATTTTACCGTGTGGAAGGTCTTTAAATACTTATTATTATTTTGTAATAAGGAGCATCCTCACTTGTGGGAGAACCAGGCTATGGATTTCTGATACAAACTGAGACGAGAGTTGATGTTTTGTAACAACTTTCGCTTTCAATATATCAAACTTTTGTTTCAAGTTTATGCATATTAGTTTGCAGTGGATTATAGACTACTTTAGCTATCATAATCTATTGCAGGATGATGTGATTTGATTAATGTGTTATCCATATCTGATCTCTTTCATTATTTAAAAATACAACAATTACTTTGTTTCAGTTAGTGAATCATAGATTTCTCTTCTTCGTTAATTGAATCATTTTGTATAGATCTTTGCATACAGATTTATCTAACTGTGAAGATTTATAAATCATAAGATTGTTGTAATTTTTATGTCTTGTTTGTCCTGTAATTATATTTGAAGAGCACAACTGCTTCTAGTTTATGAGAAGCTCTTGGAGAATTCGGTGCAGGTTTCCTCCCTCCGATCATCTAAGACAATCATCATACACAGGACAAACCTGGAGCGTTTCTTCAGGTTAGTTTGTCATTTATTTGATAGTTAATTTTTTAGCTTAGATTTGTAGTTAGAGTTAGTATATTAGTTGTTTAGTTTAGATAGTTTTTACTTTATTTCTTTTTAATAAAATCATAAAAATCAAAAGGCAATAGCTCTCGTTGTCTTAGGACAGAATACAAATGAGTGTTTTCAGGTTTTCATTCAAATCTGTAAATTGTAAATATTATACATTTTGTGAATAAGATTCATTTCTGTTAGTAGTTAGATATTTAATTTCTTAGAGTTAGCATAGTATTAGATAGTAGATTAGAATAGTTAAATTTGTTTAGTTTGTTTTAATAGTTATTTTTAGTTAGATTAGTTTATTAGTTTGTTTTAATAGTTATTTTTAGTTAGATTAGTTAATTTAGAGTAGTTTTATTTTGTTTCCTTAGGACTTATATCGGCTAACGGAGCCACTAAACCCATCAGAATGGTTCATCCCAAACGGCTTGGGTTATTAGACAACCCCAGACCGGTTCCACTCTTCGAGTTGACGGACGATCATTTCGGCCATCAACAAATGGTGCTAGAAGAAGGGCCTGAAATTCATTTATGGCACGAGGCGGTCGCAAGACTCCTCCACCACCTAATCACTCACCTATAGTGACTAGAAGTCATTCGATCAAAAATATTCCCCTTCAAACAATAACCACTTCAAAAAATGATCCACGGATCACAGTTGAGCCAGCAACCCCTAATCCTACAGGTGGTGACATACAAGAGATTGTCCGTCAATCTCTTATAATAACTCATAGTGCCTTAGCCCGTTTGAGGCAACCAAACCGTCCGTTGGACCAACCTTTGGATTTATTTGATATCAGAGAACAATTAGGAGGCACTGATCTCACTGTGAATCCTATAGATCCAATCCTAAATCTTGCTGTAGGAGGATCTGGGATACCCCCTTCACCACCTCCATCATCTCCTTCCTCTTTTGGAGGAGATTCCTTTGACGAAGGAAGTTCCCCTTCTCAGCCTTCCATACCCACTACACCAATGGAAAATCAAAACAACCTTGCTAGACCTTGGCTCGACCAAGATGTCATAGCTGTACCTGGAACTAAACATCCTTTACCTAAACATCCGAAGAAATGGCTTCCCAAGTTTGACCCTGACTCAAAACAGATCGCTGAAGACCACATTAAATTTTTTATGTTAGCCATAAGACTCCGCAATGCCGAACATGAAGACGTTGTCTGTAGGTTGTTCCCCTATACTTTCGAGGGCAATGCATCTACATGGTACTTTGCCCAACAACCCCATACCATCGTGTCTTGGGAAAAGTTTGAGTCATGCTTTTTGGAAAAGTTCGGAGACGGTAAGCCTCCAGAAGTCCTAGTCATCGACCTTTATAGCTTAAGAATGAACCCAAAAGAAAAATTTAAAGACTTTAATCAAAGATTCTTAACACTTAAAAACTGAATCCCTGCTGATTCCATGCCCGTCGAGAGTCTTATAATAGCATACTACACTAAATCTTTGCATCAAAGTATAGCTATTTGGGTTAAACGATCTAAGAAAACCACGTTGTTATAAGCCTTCAAAGAGGCCAACCAGATCGAAAAAGATATACTTAGTCTTAAAGACTCTACTAGCAACGAAACAGAGACTAGTTCCTTTTCCAAAAAGAAGATCGAAATCCTCACTAGATCTACTCAAAGTAAAACACAACCTGAAAGATCTGATTTAGAAAACTTAACTAAAGTTGTTCAAAAACTTTCAAATCAAGTTATAGACTTAAAAAGGACGACCGAAGAATCTTCCTCGAGCAAAGGACCTTAAAAGCCTCCGTTCTGGAAGCCTTTTCCTACCAACCGACCTAATCCAACCATCGAAGGCCTTAATCTAGAAAGCCTGCAATGCGCCCTTCAAACAATTCTAGAAGCCCAAGATAACTTGATGCCTCTTGAGATTCCTGAGGAGGTAATTGAACAAGAGACAGTTCAAGAAGAGGATTATTCTCCAAATATTTTTGGACACTTCTCGGATAGCATCTTTCAAGCTAACTTCAAGAGAGTTCATCCTTATAATACCAGGAGTAAGACAACAAACAAACCTTCTGCCGAAAACACTACAAATTTACCTCCAAAGCAATCTAAACCAGCTGAGACTAAACCGAGTAATGTGAACCCCAACTTAGATTATGATGTAGTTGAAGATCTTAAAAAGTTGAGAGCTAACATTTATGTTTATGAGTTATTGAAATTTCCATTTCTGCTACAAAAAATATTACATAAAATCTCAGAGAATGGAAAAAATGGTAATTCAAGCGGTAACAAGGTTGGGCAGAACAAAGTTCCTCAGAAGACTTCCACTAAAAACAATCATGATCCTCAAGATAAAGGAAGCCTTCCTGTAAGTAATGTAAATAATGTAAATAATGTAGATAAAGTAGCTTTATAAACCTCGAGTAAAAAGCCACAAACTACTACCCTTAGTACTCGCAAAAATGTACCTCCATTTTTGTTAACTTTCAAAATCTTTAATAGAAACATGCACAATTGTATGGTAGACTCAGGAGCATCATCCAATGTGATGCCATGGTCTGTATGCCAGAAGATTAACGCCGAAGTTGAACCATCTACCTTAAAAATCATACAACTTGATCGGACCAATGTTAAAGTTATAGGCAAACTAAAGAATGTGCTTATAAGATTATCATCTAACCCCAAGGTTCATCAAGTCATTGATATAATTGTTGTGGATATTCCAGAAGTGTATGGTTTGTTTTTAAGAAGGGACTGGTCGGAGAAGCTACATGTTTATTTCGCGACATATTGGTCTCACCTATGGCTTCCAGAGAACGACAAGCCCAACAAGATCAAGGTAAATCGTGAGCGCTACCTTAAGTTCACGGTCACAGATTTGAACAATCCCAATGAGCCATTTACACCTTCTGGTGATTCACCCGAAGTACAAGGGATGGACACCTTTTTTGGAAATTTCATGGCAGAGGTTTCAGCTATCACCAATCCAGAACAACAATCCGAGATTGTATCATATGTGCAGCCAACAACTTCTATGCAACTATCCCATGTACCTGATGAAAATCAAATTTGGTCTCTTTATTTTGACGGGTCAAAGTCCAAAGAAGGAGTTGGTGCAGGCTGCGTTATTATCAATCCGGCAGGTAACAAAACATTGATTGTATGTAGGTTGGAATTTGAATGTACTAATAATATTGCAGAATATGAGGCTTTACTGCAAGGTCTCAGAAAATCTTTACATATGAACATTCAAAATTTGACCGTCTTCGACGATTCTGAAATAGTGGTTAGACAGGTAAGAGATTCTATCCACTGTCTGTCTCCACATCTCAAAAGCTACCAATCCGAGGTATGGAATTTAATGAATAAATTTTCTTCTTTCAATATAAATTCTATTCCTAGATTGAATAACTCTGAAGCAGATTTATTAGCTAATGTAGCTTCTAAACTTCTTCCTATAGAAGGCTTGTCCCCAGATGCATTCTCCGTCGAACTGTTGTTCCGACCATCAGTGCCCGACAACATCACGAACTGGAGAGTGTTTGACGATGATCAACATATTATTAACTTTCTGCACATGGAAGAAACTTTTCAAGGTGCGGTGATAGACAAACACACACACGACGACAATTTGCGTGATTTCACGGTAATACCAGATCCGAGAACTCCTGAATCTTCATTGGACATGGTAAACTCGATCCCTAAATCTATAGTTAGATTAGAGAATTTTTATGATTTTCAAGATAAATTTAAAAAGACGGTCAATTGTAAAACCAATAGTTCCTCATTATCATACGAAAAAGTGAACTTAGGAACTAAGGATAATCCGCAGTGCATTAATCTAGGGGTATGATGTTATCAACACGAAAAAGTTGCATTTATTAAATTGTTCAAAGAATTTAAACATGTCTTTTCATGGATGTATGATGACCTTAAAAATTTCGACCCTAATATCATACAACATGTCATTCCTATGAAGCCCCAAACCTTACCCTTTCAAAAAAAACTGAGGAAAATGCACCCTAAGCTCGAACTGACCATTCAAAAAGAATTGAATAAGCTCCTAAATGCTAAGATAATTTTTCTTGTTAGGCACACTCAATGGGTTTCTAACCTTGTCCCAGTCCGAAAGAAAAGTGGGGAAATTCGACTCTGTGTCGATTTCCAAAACCTTAATAGAGCGTCTGATAAAGACAACTATCCTGTCCCACCCATGGAACATATCCTTCAACAGGTATCTAGTTCTGAGAGGTTATCCTTACTGGATGGCTTCTCGGGATACAACCAAGTCCCGATGTCTCCACCAGACCAACTTAAAACTACCTTCCGTACCCCATGGGGCACTTATGCTTATCAAAAAATGCCCTTTGGATTGATTAATGTCGGTTGCCACTTTCCAGAGAGAAATGGACATTGATTTCCGAGCCTTAATCAATTAGTCCATCATAGTTTACTTAGATGATGTTACCGTTTTCTCTAAAAGCAAAACCGATCATCTAGCTCACTTACGAGCCATTCTACAGTGATGTCGTAAATACGACATCTCCTTGAATCCTAAAAAATCCATCTTTGCAATAGAACAAGGTAAACTCTTAGGATTTATTGTGTCAAGCGAAGGGATGATTATCGACCCCAAAATGACTCAAGTCATCGCGAAACTTCCCCCTCCTACATCCAAAAAATCTATGCAGTCTTTCTTAGGCCAGATTAACTTTATGAGAAGATTTGTCCCCAGCTTCTCCGAAATGGTTAGACCTTTGTAGAACCTAATTAAGAATGACACCCAATATCACTGGGGACCCCTAGAAAATCAATATTTTAATGCAATAAAGAATTCCATAATAGACGCTCTGTCTCTCATGAGCCCCGATTTTTCTCAAGACTTTACACTCTACACTTTTGCTTCTGACTGTTCCTATGCTGCTGTCCTAACCCAAAAGAATGTCGAGAACAATGAAGTACCCATTGCCTTTATGAGCTCTGATTTCAAAGGTGTTGAACTTGATTATCCAGTGGTAGATTGGCAAGCCTATGATATTTTCAAAGTAGTCAAGCACTTCCGATCCTATCTTTTGAAGTCAAGGATGAAAGTCATTGTCCCCTACCCAGTCGTCAGGAACCTGTTAGTGCAGAAGGAACTAGGTGAAAAGAGGGCTAACTGGGTCACCTCCTTGCAGGAGTACGACTTAAAAATCACCCCATCTCAGATAGTGAGAGGCCAAGGGTTATGCAAGTTAATCAATGATTCAATAGCGATACAGCAAGAAGAAAGCGACCCGTCAAACCTAGGACAACACGATCAAAATCTAATCTATTGCGCACAAAACTCTGTCAGTCCTTGGTATGACGATATAAGATTTTGTCTTGAACATGGGTCAACCCCCCATCACCTGGATCCCACTAAAATAAGAGCGTTAAGGTTAAAGTCCACCTCCTTTCATCTGGTTAATGGTATCCTATTTCGTCAAAGTTTTGACGGCGTACTGATTCACTGTCTTGAAAAAGACGAAGCAGAAAAAGTCTTGCTAGAGTTGCATGCAGGAGACGCTGGTGGACATTTTGGTGGTGACACCACTTCCCATAAGGTTTTAAGATCCGATTATTACTGGCCCACACTTTTTATAGATTCCCATGCCTTGTGTCGTAAATGTACCATTTGTCAAAAAGCATCAGGATGGTTACAAAAACCAGCCTTTCCTTTGCAGCCTGTTTCAGTAGACTCTCCTTTTCAACAGTGGGGCCTTGATATCATAGGTCCGATCAACCCCTAGTCCTCAAAACAACACAAGTTTATTGTGACAGCCACAGATTACTTTACCCGATGGTCTGAAGCTGTTGCGTTAAGAACTGTCAACACCAGTCAGGTAATTGCCTTTCTAAATTCAAATATTATCACTCGTTTTGGTATCCCTGACTGTTTAGTATTTGATAATGCTTCTTAATTTTCCTCTCTTGAGATGAGCGAGTTATATTTGGAAAAATGAATTAAATTGAAGTATTCTGCTAGCTATTACCCCCAGGGCAACGGTTTGGCATAATCGACAAACAAGAACTTGATTAAAATCATCAAGAGAACGGTGGTTGAAAATCACAAAAATTGGCACAATGCACTGTTAAACGCGCTGTGGGATGATAGGGTAACACCAAAAGCAGTTGTAGGTAACTCCCCCTTTTTTCTCGTTTATGGCAGAGAAGCAATTTTTCCACCTCATATTCTTCTTCCTTCACTTCAGTTGTCGCATAAAATTCAAGAAGAAGATTGTCCCCCTTTGGAAAACTGAATTAACGCTCTGATGAAGCTAGAAGAGGTAAGAGCCCAAACTAAACGTAAGTTAGATCAGCATCAACTATTGGTTAAAATCTGGTTCGATTCTATCTCTGCTTCTAATAGGAATTTTGAAGTAGGTGACCTCATCCTGAAATGGGACAAACCACATGAGGGAAAGGGAGAGCACACGAAATTTCAAAACTTGTGGCTTGGACCGTTTTTAATTGCTGAAACGTTAGGTCCCAGTTTTTTCCGATTACAGAATCTTGAAGGATAGCCTGACACCTATCCGGTGAATGACCAAGCCTTGAAAAGATACTTTGCTTGACAATAACCCATGTATACTATGTACATATTTTGCTTTTGTTTTCTTTTTCGTTTGCCTTTTGTTTTTTATTTTTCCTTTGAGTTTATCAGCTTGTGTTTTTTGAAATACACATACTGGTATACTGAGTTATTCAGACAAAGAAAACAGAAAATTCCTTCGCTGAAATAACTGCTAAGAAAATTGTATAAACATCAATGGTATATTTCTGAAATTTATATCTATGTTGGCAAAAAGTCTGTTGTTTGAAAGAAGTTGACTGATTTCGATCTCTGAGTAAATCTTGTCATGATCATCTATTATCTTTTTACGTTGTCCCTATTCCTTAAGGGAATGACTAAGAAGATGTCTCCCTGCCTTAGGAAGTTGTTTTTGTAAATAAAACATCTCTGGATCTTAATAAAGGACAGTGCTAAAAAATTCTGATGAGGTCTGAAAAAAATATGTTAAATATCATGATTTTCAGCGTCACCCCGCTCAACTATATATCTTTGAAAAAACAAAACAAAATAAATCATTAATAGAGCTGTGGGAAGTGCTTGTAAACCCACCGGGATGCTGAAAAGGTATGCTGGCAACGGGTAAATGCATGCATGATGCCAAGAAAACTTCGCCGAGGTACTGAACAGGCCCGCTGGCAGCGAAGCAATGTCGGTTATATGAAAATTTGCAAACAAGAAACCTCTTAATGTTCGTTATTCTGATCTAGAACTTCTTGGCAGGATACATATGTTAGAGTGGGTTAAATGGAAACCCTGTCGAGGCTATAGACGCTTGCTGGCAGCAGTGGCTCTGCCAATAGTATTGGAAATTTTATCTTTAATATCGTGACTCGCTGGTCTTAAGACTGTTATTTGTTTTCATCTTTTAAAACACTGCTGGAATAGTTGGTTAATGATGATGTTTATACGATTTTCTGGTTGTTATTTTTGAGTTGGAATTATCTCATTATCCTAATCTGAATTTGTTCTTTGACAGAGATAACTACTTCTACCAGTGTGTCGCCATTGTTGGCATCCAATTCACATTTTACTACTGTCCTTATGAGCTGCCTACACCAATGTTTTGCAAACCTTAATTTTTCATCGCAATTCTCAAATAAACAACACTTTTATTTTTTCGCTATTTACACACTTACCTTCGTTCTTGTTTTCACGACTGTAAGTGTGAAAACTTGGTCTTTCGGAGTCGCATTGAAATCTTCACTGAATTTTCGTTATCATTCTTGTCGATATGCCCATTGCATTTACATTTTACTTATCATTATGCAGTTGGCAAAACCTTTTGATCTGTACTCATTTGACATTCTTTGATTTATTATGTAATTTCGTTTCATGAGTGATTGATTTGTGATGCATTGGCAATTGGATCTACATGTTATTGGATCAATTAACTTAGCACATTGGTTACATAAGAAGCATTGGTGTTATGGTTTAAACACTTTGTGTGATTCGTTGCATACAACACTTGGTATTGGTTTCGATTTGTGTGTTTGGTTTTAAAACTATGGCATAACTTTTGATTGCGCGAATGGTTTATCCACTTACCAAAGGTTTCGATTGATTGATTGAAGTGGCATAGTTTTAACACATATGCATTGTGATTTGAATATTTGAAAGCGTCGACGGTTGTACCATGGTAATGACTAGTCTTCATGGACAGAAATAGCTCCACCACCTTCGCACGATGTCATTAATGCTTACCCCTATTCCTGTTTCACCTCTATTAGCATCGGATAAGCCTGTGAATAATCTACTCCGGCATATGCTATGATTCAAACCTTGACTCATTCACATCACTCATCGTGTTCTCTTCTCCATGGCACTGGTGGTGTGAATTGAGCCGAACGATAGTTAAGCCTTGCTAATGTCTGATAACGCTCGAAAAGATTTGCAAGATAATGGTTGGCTCACGTTTGTACATAGGTTTGAAGGTTTTAATATGTTTGTTGCACAACAATTCACCCTAAATTTTGATGGGTGTAGGGCCAAAATAGGTGACATTCAGCTTGAAATCAATGAAGAGTTCATCAGCTCTGCCACAGAGTTAGCAGCCACGGGCCAGCGATGGTTTAAAAAACTTTAAAGCTGAGGAGGTGCCATGGCCGTTACTGTTCGTCTCACGAAAGGTCACATCCTGTGACAGAGGTATGCCTATTTCCACGCTTAAACCAAGGTGGCATGATCTTTTAATAGTGGTTAAACAATTCGTGACCTGTGAGGGTCGGTATGGACTGGTTTTTCTTTATCACCTTCAACTGTTAATGAATTTCATGGATTATCCATTGAATATGCCATTTTATTTCCAGCGTAGTCTTTATAAAATGGCTAATAGGTTTAAACGAGAGAAGGCCAATAGTAGCTTGTTTCACCATGGCCTCATCAGACTCATCGTCGTTCATCATTTGAACCTCCACGATGATAGTTGGAAAGCTTTTCTTTCTCGGAATGGCTTTGTTGATTCAGAGTCTGTCCAATTTGACAAGTCTGTGGTTAGTGAGACTAAGGTCGGGCCACCCATGCCTTTTCATGCCCTTCTACCCTCGCCCAAACCCTCGGTCAACCCTGATATCGACCTACCCGATATTATAACAGACAAGGTTGAGGCTGTAAAAAATCCTGTGAGCAAAAAGGTTAAGGGTAACCCTACTGTTGACGGAAAAGGTAAAAATAATGCTCAACTCATATCGAGACTGGCCCGGAATAAACCTAAGCCAAATGCTGAGAAGAAGATGATAGTCCTCAGTGAAGATTCTGACTCTGATATCGAGTGCTTCCTGGCTAGTGAGTACCCATACTCCCATGGATTGTGCTCCGAGCCACCCTATGACTTCGTTTCTAATTTACCCCCTTGCCTAAAGAACAATCCTAGCTACCCTGGGATCAAGCTACCTAATGAAACCCTCGCTGATTTAAACCAACCCTCGATTGTTATTTCAAAGCCCGGGCAGTCGTCATGTGACCACTGTAATGTGTGGTTAGAACGCTACTATACCGACGTTCCCTTATTATAGTCGAAAATTAAATCGTTGGAAAACCAAGTTACAGTATTGACAAGAGAAAGGGACAAGCTTCAAGTTAATGACAAGAACCAGAAAACCACTGGTTCCATCGTATTTAGGAATGTCGAATCGGCTACATCCTTCATCAATTCCAAACTGTTATGACCAAGTTGTCTTCTCATCATCCATGTATGAATTTCGATATCAATTTCATTTTATGAAACGCTGGGATTAATATAATGAATCGCGTTTTGGTTTTCAAATAGCTCTGTTCATTGTTCGAAATGACTCTGTCATGGTTTGATTATAAAAAATGGTTATGTTGTGGATCCTGTACATTGTTTTCGTTTTGCTAAAATTAAATGAAGTTATGATTTGGTTACACGATTTGGTTGTGCCCAGTTTAGCAATTGATTGGTTTTCATTGGGTTTGATTCGTTTGTCTATTTTTTTGAGTTAACGAAATCAGTAGTGTTTGTTTTTGATTGGATTCTGTTTGTATCTAATTTGAACAGGAGGTTTTTATGGTAAAATTAGAGAACGACTATGTTTTGATTTGGTATGAGTTTGTTGTGGTTGGATCATATCGGCCCTGATTTAGTTTTTATGATTTGATTTTTGAAACGATTTCATAGGATTGAATTGGCTTGATAATTACGATGTAGTCTATTAAATTGGAAAAACAACTCTGTTTTGTCAACATTTTTGTTTGGATTTGGATTATATCTGACCTGTGTAAAATATCTCTTCGCCGAAATCATGGAACTGTGTTGATTCATAACGACTATGTCAAACTCAAACTGTTTGATTCACTCTTGTTTTGATTGGATTATGAGTTGGATTCATTTCGAAAATAGACTTGATGCTGCTCTGTTGATTTTATTTTTCAAAACGAGTTTGTTAAACTCAGATCGACATATGTTATCTCGGTTGAATTCGTATGACAAAATTTGGTTAATAGTTCGTTTTGAAATTAATTCAAGTAATGATTTCGTTGAAAGTCAATCATTTTTGCCTGCTCCAATTGGCGATAACAAACGATTCAACGGATCCCACAAATCCTGTTATCAACCAATTAATTTCATTATGATTTTGTTTGTCATAATTTACATACCAGTTTTGATTGCATGGATCGTTTGTTTATGTTTAATATAGCGATATCAATTTGAGAAAATGATTTTGATTGATTTCTTTTGGATTCGAAGTGATCTTTTGGATAGCAAAAGTAACTGCTGGTTTCGATTTCAATTGGTTATGAATCGATTTCATTACTGTTCGATTACCCAATACGATTTTGTATACCCGATTTGGTGATAAAGAATTAAATAGAGTGTATCCATCTCTGTTATGATTTGATTTAGTTTGTTCAAGTTTCGATTTGAATAAGGCTTTTAGAAATCAAATATATTTTGATAGCTTGAATGTATTTTCGAAGATTTGAATTGATTTTTAATACATTTCTGTGTTTGATTTAGACCAGCTACAAAATCGTAAGATTCTGTAGCTAGTCTTTAGAATTAGATTTTTATCATTTTCATTAGCAAAATATCCTGTTAACTTGTCCTTTTTTGACCTTTTTCAGGTACATTTGAATTGCATTGGACATGCTATGGCAGTCTAGGAGATATTTGTGTGATATAGTTTTATTTTTAAGTTGTTAGTTTGAGTTAGAGATAGAAACTTGGGATATTTTCCCAGATTTTGTGTAAATAGTTTTGATAACTTCCACAGGGACGTTTTACCCTGTGGAAGGTCTTTAAATACTTATTATTATTTTGTAATAAGGAGAATCCTCACTTGTGGGAGAACTAGGCTATGGATTTCTGATACAAACTAAGACGAGAGTTGATGTTTTGTAACAGCTTTCGCTTTCAATATATTAAACTTTTGTTTCAAGTTTATGCATATTAGTTTGTAGTTGATTATAGACTACTTTAGCTATCATAATCTATTGCAGGATGATGTGATTTGATTAATGTGTTATCCATATCTGATCTCTTTCATTATTTAAAAATACAACAATTACTTTGTTTCAGTTAATGAATCACATATTTCTCTTCTTCGTTAATTGAATCATTTTGTATAGATCTTTGCATACAGATTTATCTAACTGTGAAGATTTATAAATCATAAGATTGTTCTAATTTTTATGTCTTGTTTGTCCTGTAATTATATTTGAAGAGCACAACTGCTTCTAGTTTACGAGAATCTCTTGGAGAATTCGGTGTGGGTTTCCTCCCTCCGATCATCTAAGACAATCATCATACACAGGACAAACCTGGAGCGTTTCTTCAGGTTAGTTTGTCATTTATTTGATAGTTAATTTTTTATATTAGATTTGTAGTTAGAGTTAGTATATTAGTTGTTTAGTTTAGATAGTTTTTACTTTATTTCTTTTTCATAAAATCGTAAAAATCAAAAGACAATAGCTCTCGTTGTCTTAGGACAGAATACAAATGAGTTTTTCACGTTTTCATTCAAATCTGTAAATTGTAAATATTATACATTTTGTGAATAAGATTTATTTCTGTTAGTAGTTAGATATTTAATTTCTTAGAGTTAGCATAGTATTAGATAGTAGATTAGAATAGTTAAATTTGTTTAGTTTGTTTTAATAGTTATTTTTAGTTAGATTAGTTTATTAGTTTGTTTTAATAGTTATTTTTAGTTAGATTAGTTAATTTAGAGTAGTTTTATTTTGTTTCCTTAGGACTTAGATCGGCTAACGGAGCCTCTAAACCCGTCAGGGTGGTTCATCCCAAACGGCTTGGGTTATTAGACAACCCTGGACCGGTTCCACTCTTCCAGTTGATGGACGGTCATTTCGCCCGTCAACACAGCTGCAACTGGAAGAAGGCTCCAACCCCCTAGTTTCTTAGGCTACAATTTGAGGGAAGCTCCACCTCCCTAATTCTTTGGCTACAACCAGAAGGAGGCTACAACCCCCAATGTTCTCCGGCTACAACCGGAAGGTGGCTACATCCACCTGTCCTTGCCCCGTCCGACCACCCTGAAGTAGAACTAGAATGATGGAACCACTGTCATGCTATCACTGTGAGATATACCACTGTAAACCTATACCAATAAATCCGAACCATGCATCAACCATACATCAACCTTTACCTCAACCTGTAATCAACCTGTACCATAAACAAGTGCATCAACCATGCACCAACCTGTAATCAACCTGTACCATAAACAAGTGCATCAAACCATGTACCAAGTATGTACCAATCATGTGTCAACTACACATCAAATATGACTAATCAATATGTACCAACATTATCAACTATACACCTCATGTATGTGCCAACTCATCAACTACTTGTCTCAACCATGTACTCAACATGTACCTCAACCAACATACCTCATCAATTTCATCATCCAAATCTGATTTGTAGCTCTATAATAGACCTGGTGTATATGATCACATTCCTTCAAACCTTCCTTAACTTTTAAAAACAAGAGACTAGCATTTTC
>JZKD02S2372679.1:206622-219090 GCA_000966675.3 Picea glauca
GAGCTGCAAATAATTGACAGCCTTTCTGGTAACATTTCTTCAGCTGCATGGCTGAGATTTCCCTCACAGCCACGGCTCTGGGAATTCCTTGGACTGTTACCTGATTTCCCTCTTCATTCAGGCATGTGAACCTCTTGTTAAGGCAATCCAGAAGGGCATGGTGCTGGTCCAACCAGTCCATCCCAATTAAACAATCGTATGAGCCTAAAGGCAGAATGTTCAATTCAGCCTTAGTGCTCATTCCTTTCATGTCCACTGAACAGGACTTAACCAATTCAGTGACCTTCCTCTTGGTCCCTGTGGCCAACTACACTAACCAAGACCTCTCATGTTTTCTCCTCGTTAGATGAAAACTTTCCACCACTCTAGGATCTACATAACTATGGCTAGCCCCTGAATCAATTAAAATAACAAGTGATCGGTTGTTAATCGCACCTTCCACTTCAATCATGTGCGATTGAAATTCTGCTTTCTTGTTGTCCAGGGCTGTGTAGATCCTTGACATTCTGCTGCCCATATCCTCCACTGTTTCAGCTTGCTGAACAATATGTATAGTTCTCGCCTTACCATTTTTATGGGGACAATCTCTATACTTGTGGTTTCCTTGACATCCCCAACACTGAATGGGCGTCAGTCTCTGTCTTTGTGCTCCCTCTTCAGTCCTTCTCGGCTCTCAAAATGATGGCTTTCCCTAAAGACTGTTTCTAAACAAGGAAGGCTTGTCTCCCTTCTGCCTCTGTTCCTTCTTAAACTTCCTCTGATCATTCCAAACCTTCCGAAAGGTAGGATTTTCTCTTTGTTGTTCGTATAGACATTTCAGCCTTCTTATGGTTTCTTCCATGGTCTTAGGATCATCATACTGAATATTGTCAACAATGGAAGGTGGTAGTCCACTCAGATATCTCTGAATCTTGACAGCCTCATCTTTGATGAATGGAACATACTTCAGTAGTTCTAGGAAACTTCGTTCATACTCATCAATGGTCATACTTCCCAACTTGAGTTCGAAGAACTCCTTCATATTTCTGTCATAGTATCTTTTAGTCAGGTATTTCTTCTCGAAATACCTCTTAAATTCCCTCCAAGTGACCTCTTTCTCTCTGACGTGTTGCACCTGCACAAACTGATCCCACCACATGGATGCTTTTCCTTTCAGTTGGTACATTGCAATTCTTCCTTCTGCATGGGAAGAATAATTCTACAGTTGGAAGTATTTATTCATGCCAAGCAACCAGGTCTCGGCATCTTCTTCCTTCTTATGTTCTCCATCGAATGTTGGAGGCTTAATCTTGTTCATCTCCCCTTTCAATTCATCCTTTCTATATTTTCGGTGTTTTCTGGTAGGGGATGGGCTTGGACTACTGTGTGTCTTCCTGTTAGAATGTCTTTGGGAGAAACTAAGATGTCGGCTACCACTCCTTGACCTACTTCTTCTCCCATGGGTTCTATGAATCTCCGTCGTACTTGAGTCTCCTCTGTTCTCGAGTTTCTTCTCTATTCTTTCCAGGCTCTTCAAAAATTTTAATTTTAACTCACCTTGTCGATCCCTGACTTTCATAAGATTTCGGCTATCATCTCAGCGAGCCTTGGCCTCTCTTTGAAACCCTTCAATGATTTTCATTATGTTTCCTTCCTTATCCTTTTATTTTTTGTGCTCATTGGAGTTCGATCCTTCGACTCCCAGGTTAACATCCTTTCCTTCCTGTTCGTCTTCTATTTCAGGGGTAATCTGCACTTTTCCCCACTCCATACTCGGCGTTGGTTAACTGGAGTCCTGACCTCCATTGAAATATGCACACACACTCTTTGTGCAATTAAATTTGAAGTTTGTTAGGCCATTAAACTTCATAAACAATCCACAACATTTATGAATAACACCAACAAGAACAAAAGACATTTCGATTCAATTGGGTTTTCTGAGCTCTCGTTCGGCTCTGCAATTTTCAGGACTTCATTTTTTATGGGTTTTTGAAGCTTTCATTTTCGGCACTTCGAAATTTTGGGACTTCGGGTTTCGGGGTTTTAGCCCACAAGACTTTCAACTTGCTTTCCTTTCCAACCCCCGACTTCCAAAATTCCGGCTTACTCTACCCTCCAGGCGCACATGACTCAGTGGTTACCCACAGCTACGGTGGTACGTGGTACGTTAATGAGGGCCCACGTCACTTTTTAATGACATCATCAGGTCCCACCTCTCTCTCTTCTCTTCTTGACCCACTGGCACATGGTACATATCCATGTTTCCACGTCCATTCCCAGAAAAATCCAACGGTCAGATCTTTCTCACTTCTACGACGCAGATCCTTTCGGGGTTTTGGGCTTCCAAATGTCGATGCGCTCTAACTCTCGTTAGGCCTCCGGGCTAGACTCGTGGTTCAAACAACCTCCCCTTATATGACCACAGTCATACCTCATATCGGGGTTTCAGACTTTCCAATGCCAAAACACATATGTCCTCAGGATTTGCGATTCCCCGAACCCCGATTTCCCGATGGATGACTCTCCTTCCGGAACTTTCCCGATTGCCTCGATCTGATCCAGGTGTCCCCAAGAATGGACGGTCCTCGCCGCTTCTCGCTATTTTTCGATTTCACGATTTCAAATGCTCCAGGTTCCTTGTCTTCAAGATTCGCGAAACGCCGAACCCCGATGTGCCGATTTGAATTTTCTACCGGAACTTTCCTGATGACAAAATCCTTTGTCAACTCAAAGCCCCGGTAGCCCGTATACCAATGAGTCGCTCGATCTCCACCACGTGTCTCCACTGTTGGACGACTCTGATCAAATATCGAGACTTCGCCCGGTGCAAGGTAAACAATGCTCACCTATGTGAGTCCGAGTGTCTGGATCTCTGAATTGGACGATCGCGCGACACGCGTTCTTCCTTAGACGGACGGCTCAGACTCCCTCTCTCTATTTCAGAACTTGAAATGTCCCAACCTTTTCTACCTCGATAAATCTGATATCCTGAACGTCGATATCCTGATAAGCCAACTCCTTTCGGGACTTTCACCCTCCTGTTCACGAAGCTTTAAAACTCCATGCAACTCTCTACCGATCTGACGGTTGTCGAGTAATTTTCTCAAGATCTGACAGCTCACAAGGGTTCGACTTCCCTCCCGAACAGATCCTAGAGCTTCCACACCACTGATGTGGAGTCCTCTCTCCCTATGGCCTCATACCACAATGGTTGTGGTTTCATAATGCCGCTATACCTCCTGATTTTTAAAAACTCGTCAAGTAACTCCTTGACATTTTGGAGTAAATCCGGGTCTGAAATTGGCCTTCCAGACCCAATTTCTCCTCGCATTCTTGGTCCAAAGACCGCTCCACTACCCCATCTAGGCTCAGTGTTGGATGGCTCTGATACCAATTTGTAGCACACCTTTACACTCAACTACCAAGGATACTATAACACCACTTGGTAGATAACCCAGAATAACTGTAGTGCACCTTGGCTACCGGGTAGGTGTTACTACGCAGAATAACACATTCTCATTCGTAATTAATCTCATGCATTTAAACAAATAAACACATTCAAGCTCAAAGTACACATATTATTCACTCCTATAATTTACAAACCATAGAATGTCATACTAAATCATATACACAGCAGAAATCATGATAACATAAGAAATAGAGTCATGTAATCTATGAGTAAAACATAAACAGATACTTATCTTTATCAACGGTAGATTCCACCAACCAAGTGCAGGCCTTCCATGAACCTCCCAGCTTTAGACAACACTAATCATCATCTCAGCAGTGGATCACCCCCGAGCTGGGACAAAGCTCCACCCCAAGGCAAGGAATCCTAGCTAGGCGGAGGTTACAGGGAAAACAACACTTAGAATCTGGAAGGATTCTTCCCAGGATTCCATCTTACGCCCACTACTACCATACTCTCATTCCCCACATGCTTGTTCCTCCCAGGAGTATACACCTTCACAAGCACAGTCCATTGGTGTTAACCTCCCTCTCTGGGTCTCAACAACAGGCTGGATCAGGAAGTCTCAGAGCCTGAAGCTGGTGCTGGACACTCTCTGGAAGAAACCTCTTCCAACAACATCCACCTCCCTCACCGAGAGAGAGATCACACACAGGCTCAATTAGCACCTACACTAGACAAAAATTCATGCGCAATCCATCTTTGCATGACCACTACAGTCAACCGGGAATACAGACTCAAACTTCTCAAACAAGCTCAACAATGGTGGCAAGGTTTCACGGTGTTGATTTTCGGAATTGCGTGAGAAGCAATTTCCGCAGGGAATTACACAGACTCTCTGGTGCAGAATGGGAGGATGAATCGGGCTTTTCAGAAAATGAACACAGTCTTCTCGGCTCTCAGAATAGAGGGTGTACATGGATTTGCAGAGACATACACATGATTTTCCCCCCCAACACTGCGTGGTCACAACAAATCACGGGGAAAACAGACACGGGCTTCCCAACGGGTTCAACAATGGCTGGTCACTTATATTTCCCAATCCGCCAGTATAGAATAGAATCACGCTCTGGTTGTCGGGGATGCATGACAGACAATCCACGCAGGGTTAACACAGGTTCGAACTGTTCCGACAGGGGTGGTACCGGCTATCTCAGAAACAAGGCACGATCCGTGTATGTGTAGATTATAGGGATATCAATAAATCTTGTCCTAAGGATAATTATCCAACCCCCTTCATTGACCATATCGTCGATGATTGCGCTGAGAGTGAAATCTTTTCCTTAATGGACGATTTCTCTAGCTATAATCAGATTAATATTTTGCCCGCAGATCAACACAAGACTACTTTCATTTGTCCTTGGGGTACTTTTGCCTACCGAAAATTGCCTTTTAGTTTGAAGAATGTTGATGCAACTTTTCAATGTGCCATGTCTTATGCTTTTCACGATATCAATCATATCGTGCAATCGTATCTCGATGATCTACCGATGCATTCCATGAATCACTAGGATCACCCGGTCCATCTCTGAGCCATTTTCCTTCATTGTCCTTATTATTGTATACGTTTGAACCCACAGAAATGTGTTTTTTGTGTGGATTCCAACCGACTTTTGGGTTTTATTGTGTCACTTCATGGAATTAGGGTAGATTATTTGAAGGTTGAGGCTATCCTTAATCTACCTCCTCCTTCCACACTACGCCAGCTTCAAAGTTTGTAAGGGAAGGCAAACATTTTGTGTCGATTCATTCAAAATTACGCCGAGTTAACACAGGGTTTTACTCGACTGTTGAAGAAAGGTTAAAAGTTTGTATGGGAAGATACCGCCAATAAAGATTTTGAAGCTTTAAAACTTGCCTTAACCTGTACACCACTGCTTTTTCCACCCAATTATATTCGATACTATTTCATATACCTCGCAGCTTCGGACTCTACCATTGCAATGGTTTTAGTCCAAGAAGACGATTCACACGACGAACATGTAATTTACTATTTGAGTCAGATTCTTATGACCACCGAAGCCAAATACCTACATGTGGAGAAGCTGGCCTTGGCAGCTGTCCAAGCTATCCAACATTTTCGTCATTATATCCTATTACACAGGACCACTGTTATTTCCGATTTCAACCCTATGCAGCATATCTTTACATGCAAATTGCTAGGGGGAAAGTACTCCAAATGGATAGTGATTCTCAAGGAGTTCGACTTAGATTTTGAAAGCGCTAAGTCTAATAAATATTTGGTATTTTCCGAATTGATATGTGACCTTCACTCGACTGATACAAAAAATGTGGTAGAGGATTCCTTACCTAATGAATCCCTTTTTTTTATTAGTGAAGATGACGTTTGGTACGAATATATTATCATTTATCTCAAGATTCAAACTTTCCAGCCTGACCTTTCTAGTATGGATCGTCATCGTATATGGTATCAAGCCCGTCAATACATAATTATCGGTGACACTCTTTATCGCAGTGGTGTTGACTCGATTTTTCGACAATGTCTCACCTACGATGAGGCTGAGAAAGATTTGAATGATTTCCACTCTGGAGCATGTGGAGGTCATATGTATGGGTATGCCACTGCTCAAAATATCTTACGAGCACGATACTTCTGTCCTTATTTGTTTAAAGACTGTATCATTGCTGTCTAGAAATGACATACTTGTCAAACGTATTATAACAAGATAAGATCTCATCCCGCTCCTTTAGACCCTGTAGTTTATGTTGGTCCCTTCGCAAAATGGGGCATTGACTTCATGACATGTAACCCTCACTCGGTCGGGGGGCATGGATAGATCATCGTAGTGGTGGATTACTTCACTAAGTGGGCCAAGGCGATGCCTACATTCGTTAACACTGGGAAAACTACAACACTATTCATATTCAATCATATCATTACTCGGTTTGGTGTCCCCCAAGCTATCATTACTGATCAAGGTAGCCATTTTCGAAATTTCATGATGTCTGAGCTTACTAAAAAGTTGGGTCTTCGGCATGAAAAATCAACCCCCTATTACCCACAGGCCAATGGCCAGGTTGAAGCAATAAACAAAGTTCTCATTACTATGCTTTGACAGATGATAGGAATTCATAAAAAAAGTTGGCACACGATGTTGTTTTTAACATTGTGGGCCTACCAGAAATCCGTCAAGTCTTCCACTGGGTTCACACCTCTCCAATTAGTTTATGGTACCGAATTTGTTCTACCAATTGAATATGAGATACCATCTTTGAAACTAGCCATTGAACTTCTTCCAAACAACTCTGTTGAAGAAGAACATCTATTGTACTTGATGCAAATAGATGAAACCCATCATGATTCCACCCTAGTTATTGAAGCTCAGAAAAAATGTGCCAAATCCCAATACGACAAGAATTTCAATCCACGTGTTTTCTATGAAGGTGATCTAGTTCTCCTCTACGAACAAGATCATGATTTACTAGGGGCCGGAAAATTTGAGGCTATGTGGCGAGGCCCTTATATTGTCAAATGAGTGTTGGAGAAGGGAGCTTATAAGTTAGTGGATTATGATGGAATTCCTTTGAGTGAACCCATAAATGGGCTTTACTTGAAGAAGTACTATGCTTAGATTGTCTGTGCATGAGTACTTGTATTTTTATTGTATCATACTCTTGTGTGCTACTTTTCGTATGATTTTTCATTATTTGGTTTTGACCCCCAACTTCTTACCTTGCGTTATTCTTGATCTCCAAATGTCGATGTCTTTGCTACCCTACATTGGATTCACCAATGGCATTAGTCGTAGTACTCAAAACCTAGCATCTGCTTCTTGGGCAATCTATGCACCTACGAATGAATTAATCAGTCTACACGGTGTTTGCCTCGGTCGTTCAACTAACAATATCGCAGAATACAGTGAAGTCATCGAATTGTTGACCGACGTCATTTCACTTGGAATACTTCATCTTGTTGTATGACTTGATTCACAGTTAGTAGTACTACAATTGAGTAATGTTATGTTATCCAAAGTTCTACTTTATTAAGGGTATATTTATGAATTTGCCTCTTGGAACATCATTTTGATTACATTGAATATCAACACATTCCTAGATGTCTAAATACATTAACAGATGCATTAGCTAATTATGTGTTAGACAGACATTTGATACATTTATAAATCCAATCACAGTTTGTATATAAATAAAGTAAGCCGATAGAAGCCTCATGTATATATAACGATAAAAGTTTTTACAAAAAAGTGGTTTTGTCTGAAGACCAAAATATCAAAATGTGAAGCACATGGCTTCATATACAAAATAACATCAAGGATGTTGCTCATGATAACACACGACTTCCCTTGCTACTCTAGGGAGAATTTGACTAAGAGAACCAGATACCCCCATGGTATGGCGTTGGTAATATCTCGGGATCTCGTTGATATAGATATCCGAGATATCCACTGTCAACCCCTCCAGGTTATGCTCAATAGCCTCATAATCAGTGGCAACCTATCTTGCTATCTCAACTCTCTCCCCTCGTCTTTAGATGGGGGATGTACCTGGAGGCCTGTGAGGTCCTACATCTGTATTGTCAAGGAGTTTTTGATTAGTAATCGGATTAAAAACATAAAAATCATTTCATATTTCAAAATTTACAAAAAACATTATAAAAATAAAATGTTCTTCTTACCTAAGTTCCCCCACTGAGAACCTTTGGGTAGAACCAAGTCTGGATCACCTCCAAATTCCAAACCAATGTATGCATAATCATCTACCATTAGTAGTTGGGGACTCAACCAATCAAAGAACACATAACTATATTTGACAATGGGGTCGGTCACATGCCGAGCCATGAGGTCACACCATCTCTTCATTCTTGGATCTTGTGGGGCTGGTATGCCCCACTCTATCTGTAAGAGCAAGTGTGGAACCCTCTCCAAGAATAAGGACACTAAAATGGACCCATACCTAAACTGTTTTAGGTCACCTTTCTTACACTTTGTCAATTGTTTCTTCATTCTCCAAAGAACCCCGTGACACCAGTTAAAGACCCGGGGCTCCATGCACTCCACTTCATACTAGAAGTAACTCTGGAGAGCCATTATTACGAGATGTACTCCCTGCCATACGTGAGATAGTGAAAAGATAGTCCGAAGGGGTAAATCCTGGACATCCCTAATGGAAACCTTGCCACTACATCTCTCAGCCTATGGTTCACAATACCGAAAAATATACTCACTCATTGGTAGACCACCACCTATGTTGTCTATCAATGTCATAGGGGATCCACGGCGAGATAATCCCGTCAAAAAATAGATATCCTTGATATATAGAGAGAGTATGTGGGTTCACACATGGAAAACTATTGATCCACATCCCACATGTGGACTAAATACTCAAGAAACCTCAATTGGGCCCTCATGCCCTGGATCTCGAAGAAATTCAGCACCCACGCTGTCGGAGGGAATTAACCATGCCTGGATCACTCCTAGAGAAATAATCATCATCCTCATGTTCTCTCTCCCTCCACTCCAACATTCTGACAGTCAAAACCTGCATTGGAGCCATAAGGAGCAGTCAACATCTTTATTTTGCCTCAATGAAAATTTTCATTGGCCAAACATCCATAAGAAATTTTTGAGTTGTGCACGACGCAGGTCAGGGCATCCACACAGTGTAGAATCGTCGCAGGCCAGATGTAAGGCCACCTGCGGAAACCTATGATTTCCTCAAGGCACGATATAAGCCGCCTACGTCGATCTCCACGCACCCATACCCTCATAAAATTCAACTCAAAGAATACTTTTAACCAATTAAATCAAAAATTAATCCATGGAAAATGAAGAGGACAAGAAGATTACCTTTTTAGCGGAAGTCGTTCGTTGAATGGTTTCTAGTGCCTCCCGCAATACGCAGTGGAAGTTTGAGGTAAAATAGGGTTTTTGGACAAGTTTTGGGTAAAATGACAATGGAATGGTAAAAATAAGTTTTTACCTATATGATGAGGACAAGAAGATTACCTTTTTAGCGGAATTCATTTGTTGAATGGTTTCTAGTGCCTCCCGCAATACGCAGTGGAAGTTTGAGGTAAAATAGGGTTTTTTGGACAAGTTTTGGGTAAAATGACAATGGAATGGTAAAAATAAGTTTTTACCTATGTTTATTAACTTTTTCACTTTTCCATTTATATTTTATATTATTTTATATGCTTCACCTAAAATCTAAAGTTCTAATGATATTGCAAGTGTTTTTATTTTTCGCAGATGTAAAATCTAGGAGCCTAAACCATGGAACACAGATACGTTTCTTGATTTGTTTTTATGTTTGTCGCTTGTATATATACTTTTTAGGTTTTTCAAGAAAAACCTCGAGCTCAATATTTGTTCGTTCTCATGCTTGCAAATCAATGAGAATGCAATTGAGTATACTTTTGTTGTCTTTTCGTACTCGTCATGGTAACACAAAAAACAAACCTTATGGAGTATCCTTTAAGCTCTTTTCACGCTCTGTAAAAATGAAAAGATTGCCGAGCGACCTTGTTCTTTTCATGCTTGTAAAAGTATTTGAAGAAAATGTTTGATGGGTGGTAGGTTATCATTTTCTCGGTCTCATCAAATTAATTTATGAAAAATGAATTGAGAGAGTTCTGTTTAAGTGTTTTTCAGACTCTTTAGATATGAAAAACCCCTGAGTTTTCTCTCTTTGGACTCGTTAAACAAACATCAAAAGACCTATATAGAACCAAACCACTCCTTCTTAGGGTTAGTTAAACATACTCCGAGGGACTCGTCCGAAGGGTGAGATTATATCAACAAGCATATGTTATCCTCCTCAAGATTGCATAAAAATAAAGAGGTACTCGCCAGATATGGTGGGGGGGAATTTGGGAAATAAATGTGTCTCTATATTTGTTTTAGTAGAAGTAATGGTCTCTCTTGAACATGACACCCCCTTCATCATTTGAATCCAGGTTGGGAAATTCATTTGTCTCTCATTTGACCTTCCACAAGTTCATATCTTGGGTTGTCTCTGAGTCAACACTGGCAAGATCATTGTCATTTCGTTCATATGTTCAAGAGAAGTCAAAACCTACACAATCCTTCTATCGAGTCAACCATCTCCAGTTATCAATTTTTACCATGTCGGCCTTCCCTATGTCAATTTCAAATCATATTTGTACTTTGGTCTACCTCAAATATATTACTTATTTCGTGTCATTGATGGGGGATACATCAAGGCCCTCCTGTGATGAGTCTTTTCTTGTCGACTTCAAATCATTATCCAAGAACAAGACTTAGAAATCAATTAGTACCTTAGAACCTGCATGCCTCAATGGAATGATTCTTCTCTTTTGACAGTGGGTTCACATCATTGACCCCTGATTGAGAGATTCTATTGAGTGCTTGACTTCAGCTCATTTATTTGCATTCATTGGATTGTACTAAGGTACCTTGGGAGTCATTGACATCAATGGTGATTTCCCTCTCACTTGTTAACGGTTTTCATCAATGACCGGTAATCAAGTGGTTTATACCATGTTTTACTTCAACACCTGTAATCACATGGCTAGATTCATACTTACAGACGAAGAGATTGAAGACCCTGGATCTTGTTATTTTGGTCTAGGTTGCGATGGAGTATTTATGATTTGTATTGACACATAGATCCACTTTGTATGTCTCGTGGCTATGTATGAATCTGAGTTTTTCTACGAGCATAGATCCACAGTGTATTCCTGGTGGCTATGTAGAATCTTGTTGAAATGGATCCACAGTGTATAATTGGTGGCCATGAATGATATTTATGATTTAAATCACTTGTAGTTTGAGTATGGGAATGCCTACCTAAAAAATGGTATAATATTGTGCATATTCTTGGTTGTTTGCAGGTTCTCGATTGGTGCGCTCCTTGTTTCCGAAACACACATACATTCTACAAAGTATTTCGGTTGTCATGAGTTTCAGCCTCATACTTTGGGGGGAATTCTATTAGACATTATTTTATTCATCCTAGTGGTGTTTCTACAGCATGTGTTCTGGTTCCCAAAAGATCCTTTCTTCATGAGAAAAGTGACTGGCTTCCTCTTCTACAAAACCTTGTTTAGGAAGGTCGTCCCAGGTAAATCATAAGATACAGTGCGATGATGCCTGATCGCCGCAGTCTGTCCTAAAATTGGTTTGCGGCATTTCTGCAGGTTTTCATATAGCTAGGGTGCGGCGATGTTGAAAGACTAAGGAAAGGTTGAAGTTCACGAAGGTTCTAGAAGGGAATATACTAGAATATGCGGTGGCATCTATATGGTTGGGATCCTACTCGCTTCTCTGATTTGGTGGGATCATCCTAATCTCTTTAACCATCTCTCTTTCTCCTCTATCACTACTACATATTGTAAAAATTTCGACGTTTTATTTGCGGCGTTATGGACAAAATTGTCCATATTTTCGCAAAATAGAGGAAATTTATAAAAGCAAAAAATCATGTTGCCCGATAACGTCGTTCTTGCCACGTTGACGTCTCTCTTGCCACGTTAACGTCGGTCTTGCCACGTTAACGTTGCTCTTGCCATGTTTTCCACTGGAACGTCTCTCTTGCCACGTTTTCCACTGGAACGTCTCTCTTGCCACGTTTGTGAAGCTGTATGTCGCAATTGCCACGTTAACGTTGGTCTTGCCACGTTAACGTCACTCTTGCCACGTTTTCCAATGGAACGTCTCTCTTGCCACGTTTGTGAAAATGTATGTCGCAATTGCGACGTTTTGGAAACTAGGTTTTCGCCTCCAACGGTCACCTTAGTATGTTCAGCAAGTCAAAATACCAATGGTCACAGTCATTGAACATGTGGAAAGGTGTTGAAACAAGTTGGGCTAACACACCAATGTCCAATGAGGTGGATCCTATAGTACATTTATAAATGGGGATCCTCTTCAAGGCTCTCTCCATTGTCTCTCATGAGATTAAAATGCATTGTTACAAAGGTAGATCCTCTTCGAAGCTCTCTCATGTCCAATGATCTTCAATGATGTCCTTCAATATTTCTCCAATGGTTCTCCTTAATC
>JZKD02S2372679.1:234522-256146 GCA_000966675.3 Picea glauca
AAGCTAAAGTGTGCACTGAAGGTTGCAAATAAGTTCTGTCTTTTCGTTGTCGTAAATTTAATTTTGAAGAAAATGTTAATGAAGCAGGAAGAAATTTCCATGTATGCTGTCACTATCTGACACCTATATGACTTACTCCTCCTTTGGGCTTGGAATGACTATTAGGTCTTGATATTGATATTGTATTTTTTTTTTTAAATACCTACACAAAGGTGGAAATTGTGACATCCTTCACTCTCTTCCGTCGCTATTGCCACGTCCAAGACGTCTCTCTTTCCACCTCCAAGATTGTCCAAGACGTCTCTCTTGCGACGTTCAAGAGTGTCGCTCCCATAGCAACCACGTCGGAGCTAATACCTCGTCCCGTCAGTCTTGCCACCTTTAGAACGTCTCTCTTGCCACCTTTGAAACGTCTCTCTTGCCACCTTTGAATGTCGGTCTTGCCACCTTTGAAGCGTCTCTCTTGCCACGTCTGAAACGTCTCACTTGCCACATTTGCAACGTCTCACTTGCCACGTTTGAAACGTTGGTCTTGCCACGTTTGTAACATCTCTCTTGCCACGTTTGCAACGTCTCTCTTGCCATGTTTGAAATGTCGGTCTTGCCACGTTTGCAACATCTCTCTTGCCACGTTTTAAATGTGGGTCTTGCCACGTTTGCAACGTCTCTCTTGCCACGTTTGCAACGTCTCTCTTGCCACGTTTTAAACGTCACAATATAGATGAAAACTAGGTCTTCGAAAAAACGACGTCATGTGAAACGATGTTTGAGGGGGTCCGAGGTTTGTCGATCTTCCGACAATAGAAAGTGGAAATTGCGTCGAACATGCCATCGGAATTTGACCCAAATGCAGTAGTGTATAAGAATGGGTTTCTCATCTAAAAATTTAAGAAAACCAATAAGCAAGGAATTAATGAAAGAATAGGCTGAGAATTGCGTGAGGGATTCTACTTCAATTGATGCTTGAGGTCTTCATTTTTCCATCAAGTTATTGTGGATCATATTCATGCAGGTTTGGAACAAGTGTGTGTGTTGGAGAAAGGGCCACTGAAAGGGAACCTTGCAACATCAGGGTTGTTTGATTGTATCTTCCACTTTTACTTAATATAATACAGTGGCATGTTTCTTTCCCATAAAATTATTCTCATTTTATTACATGACTCCTTGATCACATGTATAAGTTTTCATTGAATATACTATTGTCACTTTAACTTTGGTTGGTTTGTGTTTCACATTGCATATCCAATATCACAAGAGAACCAGAGTGGAGCAAGGACAACAAAGATACAAGGAAGTGATATTCAAATGTATGCCACTCATCTCTTGTTTGATATTAAATTCGATGATTAAAGCTTAGGGAAAGAGTCATGTCATGTCTTGTTTTGTTCTAGATCTAGGTGGATCTAGGGAGATCAGTTTATGCCTGCATTTACCAATAAATCCAATAACAACCAGTAGTTATGATTCTCATATGGAATCTATACCTTCAAGGATGATGTATTATGTGATGGTTCCCTGCTGGACGTCTGTGATGTTATTTTGGGCCAACCATATATGTGGAAGCACCATGCTATTTATGATTCTCGACCCCATAGTGTCATTGTTACTATGGGGGGTCATCTCTACACGATACCAAAGGTAGTTACGAATATTGTCCCACAAAAATAGTGCTGCAAGGTAATATCTCATACTGCAAAATTCAGCCTCTTCACAATTTATTCAAAAGGTTAACAGAAGGACACTGCAACCACCGCACCCTTGGCCCAATACCTTTCTTTCCAATAGAAGAAGATTGTAGAAGAGAAAGAAGATATTTTTTTTGGACATATTGTCCTTAATATGTTGTCATTGATGTCAAGAGTCTATGTCATTTTTATGTGATGATAAGGTTTTATGACAAAATGTCATTGATAAGTTATCATTAACGAATTTTCATTGATGTCAACAGTATAAAAGTTAGCATAGAATGAAAATGTGAAACAATATGTAGAGATTCAATATCATAATCAAGGACATTAATTAAAGCTCATAAGGAAGAGCACATTGTAGAAATGTCGTTGGGATCAAAATCCCCACAGGAAAAATCCAAAGGATTCAATAAAGAATCCTACTCATTGAGATAGTTTTAAGGAGTAGTCACGGAGAAAGACATAACGCGAGGTGCAGAGAAATACACTCTAAATATCAGGAGAAATAACGATCAGAAGAAATATCGTTAGATCGAGATGAAGTCATAGTTTTGAAGAATTATATATGGACCGTCAGATCTGGAAGTTACAAGAGAAGAACAGTTGGAGGATTGGTCAACGATTAGATCAAGCTGTGACGGTCAGATATGCAAGCACCAGATCAAGGGCAGAGATTGATTGCGGAGCGCGAAGGGAGAATTAAACAATGTGTTAGTTCCAATCCCGCAATTATTCTAGACCTTTGATCATCAATCGCCAAATAGATCTACGGTTGGCATTAGTTCCACTACCAATGAGCAGTTTCCATTGCGGAGCTCGACGATAGTTTTAAACTTCGTGCTAGTTGGGTCCCCGCAAACATCCCTGATCATTGATCTTCTCTGAGAGCACTCTCGATCATTTCATCAAGTTGAGTAGAAGGACATAGTAATTCATAGGCCATAGATCATGGAAGTGACATATGTATGGTCAGCAAGACATTGATCACTTCAGCTAAAATTGACCGAAGGAAATGTGCATGAAGTAATTTTAGTCGAAGCCGAAGTTCCAAAGTAAACGTGAGCCATCCGATCGTAGGTAAATTTTTGGGAAAAAGAAGAGTCATTGAATTTAAACCAAGGAAAAGAAGCATCGTAGATAGATCAATTCGTCGATCTAAGATCACGATCAATGAACAACATTCATTTCAGGTTAAAAGTTGTGAGGAGGTTACACTTTGGGTAATCTCACTTTGGGTAAAACAAGAAGTAGGAAAGGCAAAGTTAACCGAAGTTACGAAGTCATGAAATTTCATCAACTGTCGGATCAGAGGAAGAGTATGGAAATCTTGTCAACCATTGATCTATTCATAGCGCACCAAGGATGAGTGTGGTCAACTTCGGCGCTGACCACTTCAGTGAAAAAGGACTCAGAACATATGAGTTCACCCGAAGGTCGAAGTTCTGAATTCTCTCTCATCCATCAATCAGAGTTACATTTCCAAAGTTACGACAACCATTAGATCCAGGAGAAGAACATGTGCCACATGAGGAGATCCATGTTAGAAAGAATACGTCAACAAGAACACGTGGTGCAATCAGATGATGACAAGTGTCAAAGTGCAGTTGGAATTTTAGGTATGCGTAATTCATGAATCTAAGTGACACGTGGAAGCCACTTGGTCAGTGCCAAGTCATAAGTGACATTAGAAAGATACGTCACTTCAGGATTATGTTCTTTGAGGGAAACCGGTTTCTAACATCATAAATCACTTGAAGCACTAAAGGCCAAAGTTAACGCCTATCGTTGATATAATTCGTGAGCGTTCTAGACCATTGATCAAGTACAGTGGAAGGATAGTGTAAGTGGAGGTGTTAACTGACAACAAGCGGTCACCACAGTTGTATGACTTATTTTCTAGGTAATTGCTTTGAAGGTATTGTTACTCCAGAGTTCAAGAGCCACGAATAACCGAAGTTCCTAAGTGAACGAGAATCGTTCATCGTGCAAATAATATATCGACCATCCGATCTACTTCGGGGAAATATGATTTGGGAGATTTGAAATATTATAGAGGTTGGAATTCATGAAGGACAAAGTCCCGAAGTACCGACAGTCATCTATCTCATCGGGAGATTAAAACGTGAACGTTGATTTTGATAAGTGATCAAGCACTCGCTTGGCTTAGCGCACGGTCACCACCTGCGGTCGTATGGAATAAAGAAACAAAGAGAGAAACAAGAGGTGGCGCTGGGAACATCACTTACACAATAAGCCCATGGTTTTGCACATATGGTCATATGTAAATGATTCTAAGGAAGCACCTCATACAAATTTGATTTGATAGAGAGTTAGCACCAGAACAATACATAGAATTGATAAAAGATCAAATATGATTTGTTGGTGAACTGAGAACGCAACACAAGCATGAGAATGATATGATGAGTTGATCCATGTATGTGATCAACTCAAGAAGACAAAAGAACCGACACACAGTCATGATTAAAAGAGAGTTAATTCATGAGCATTATGAATAAAGAATAAAAAGGAAAATTATATTATTTAAAGATTAATTTTATCATTTAGGTGAAAAGCTACAATGGTTCAAAATCAAAAGATGCAATGATTCAAATTCACACCAGTTGGAAGACTATATAAACAAGAAATAACGGTGAGAAGAAAGTGTAGTTGAATTTGTTGAAGTATATATATTTTTATATAATGGATTGAACGAAGGTTCATTCTATTAGGTTGGTGCCTGTTTACAAGTTGGGTCTTGTATGAGGATTGGATTCCTCACATCTCAGATGGATATGAGATCAACAAGCTAGGACTTGTTATGAGGGTTGGATTCCTCATTTATCAGTTGGATCTAAGAACTACAAGTTGGGTCTTGTAACAGAGAGTTGGGTCTCTCATAATTGTTTGAAGATGAAATTCAAAGATTGATCTTATGTATTCATTCAAGTTAAATAAATAAATAAAGTATTAATTATTTTATATATATTGATTTAGAAAATGAAATAAATATTTTTTGTTTAGTTAGTTTGTGAAAAGTGGAAAATTGTCCAAAGTTTTGTGACACTGATTCACCCCCCGCCCCCCTCTTAGTGTCACGTATCCATTTCAACAATTGGTATAAGAGAAAGGTTCCTTCAACACATTTTAAACACCGAAGGTTGATTTAGAAGAAATGGGTGGACAAATTGTTATCTCCACAAATGAAGCTCCCTTATTTGATGGAACAGATTATTCATCATGGAGGGAAAATATGAAAAGATATTTGAAGTCAAGAGGATATGGAGTTTGGGATTCGGTAGTAAGTAGTCCCTGACACTTAAATACTTCAAAGAGAAAAAGAAAAACTGCAAAGGAGGAAAGGATAAACAATTCAGTAGCCTTAAAAGAAATCCAGGATGGATTGTCAAACCAAGTTAAAGAAAATATGAGGCACTACAAATCTGCTAAAGAATTATGGATCCAACTAGAAAATAGTTATCAGAATGAAACACAAGAAAAATAAAAATCCAGTCAAAGTGAGAAACACGACTCAGATAAAGAGGATTGTTGTCAGAATAAAGAACAAAACTCAGAAGAAGATAATTCTTATCAAGATAAGGAACAAGATAAAGAAAAGGAAAATTGCAATCAAATTGAAGAACATAATACATAGAAAAAGATTTCTAATCAGAATGAAATGCAGGATTTGATCTCAGTCAACAATGAGGAAGCCTCATCAAGGAATTGAGGCATATCTCAATAATCACTAGAGAAAAATTACATAATCTTAAGATTGATGTTACAATTGCAATAGATGATATTCGTATGCAACCAGGAAATTATATGCATATTAAATTTCTTGTGAATGTTATTGACCATATTGAATACATAGTTATGTGCACTTTTTAAGAATTGGAGAAACTTCAATAGTTAGATCAATCCAACCATGAAGAGCATGAACAAAAGTTTCAACTAGAAAAAGAAGAAGAGATCAAAAAATTGAAAACCGAAGTTACTGATCCAACAAAAGAGATGGAAGAATAAAATACACATGATAGTAAAAGAAAAGAAGTACTAAAATAATCAAAAGAATTAGTTAACAGTCTAAACACTCAACTTGAAGAAATTAAAGAAACTGAAGAAGACCTAAAGATACAATTAACAAGGAAAGAAAATTCTTACCAAAAAAGATAAATGAAATTACTAATACAGATCTAATGACTCAAATTGAAGAAGCTAAGAAAAAGGAAGAATCCCATAAGATCCAAATAACTAAAAAGGAAGAATTATGTCAAATATTGAAGTTAGAAATAGTCAATCTCAAAAATATGAATGAAAAGACAAATAAGATTGTCAATTTCCACCAAAGCTCAACTATCCTAGATAAGATTTGGAAGAGCCAAAGATCATTTGTTGAAAAAACTGGTCTTGGTTACAATAAGAAATAAAATCAAATGATAGATCTCTCAAGACAAAATAAAATCAAGAATGAAAACACCTTCAATGGCTATTGATTTTCTTGTCATAGTTTTGGCCATAAAGCAAAGGACTGGAAGAAACTAGACGAAGGATATACAAGAAAATCCAAAAACTCAGTTAGATGTTGGAGATGTAATTTTGTTTGGAACACAACAACATTTTGTCATTAAATGAGATGTTACAACTATGATAGGTTTAGGAACAAATCCCAAAACTGCAATAATACAAAAAGTCAATATTTGAATAAGTCATTCAAGTTAGTGAAAAAAATTAATAAAATTTGGAAGAAGAAAGTAAATGACAAATCTCCAAAAACACAATTAGAAAGAGAAGATCTAAAAAACAGAATATCTCATACAAAGATAAATTTGAAGGAGAAAGAAAGAGAGATGTTATTACACCTCAAAATGAAGAAATTAATAATAAGAAAATGATTGGTGAAGGTCCTAATAAAGAATGTGAAATTCAATATGAAATAAATCAAGCTCAAGAAAATGAAGTACCTATAAAGGAATATGGGACAATATCAAATTATGATGATATCATAAGTTGTTAGCAAAATAAAGAAAATACAAAAAAAAAAGTTTAAATTGGTTTTTACAAAATGAAAGGATTATGCCAAAGAGTTTTTAAATTAACATATGGAAAATCCCGATTATCTATAGATTAGTGGTCAAGAGAAAACTCATTGGTAGGGTTAGTTGTAAAATAAAAGAAGAAGAAAAAATAAAGGTAGCAGAGAAATTCAAAGAGTATCATTCAAAAAAGATCAATTGATAACAAAAATGGTATTTAAATCAATTGGTATAATTCCTCAATTAATATTTCTGTGAAATATCAGAGAAGAATAAGAAGAAGATCAAAAAGATCAGTAAGATTCATACTCTTGTTCTATTTGATAAAGGAAAGTCAGTAATAACTCAGGAGGAGTATTTTGGTTATCAAATAAGAAAGTAATTAGATTAAGTTTTGAAAGACTTGATCACTACAAATGAGTATCACTACAAAATTGGTATCAATAAGACTACTTATTTGAACACAAAAATCCCAATCAACTGAGATAAGAAGTTAGTAAATTAACATGGGAAGAGACCTTGTCAGAAAAAACTACCCTTTCAGAAACAAAGGGGGAGAGTAGTCAGAGGCAGAGAGAGCATATTGGCAAGGGGAGTTACCCAAGTTCATATTTTGGTCAACAAAATGCAGACAGGCAAAGGTTTATCATAAGGGGAGAAACCCTTTGTCATTGATGTCAAAGGGGGAGAGTAACTTCATAGATAAAAGCACTCTCATAGGGGGATTTTGAGTATGAAGTTAGTGTGTTGCCCTCAATGACAAAGGGGGAGATTGTTGGACATATTGTCTTTAATATGTTTTCATTGATGTCAACAATCAATGTCATTGTGATGTGATGATAAGTTGTTATGATGAATTGTCATTGATAAGTTATCATTAATGAGTTGTCATTGATGTCAACACTATAAAAATTAGTAGAGAATGAAAATTTTAAACAGTATGCAGAGATTCAAGCTCATAAGAAAGGACATTAATCAAAGAACAGAAGGAAGAGTGCATTGTAGAAATTTCGTCGGGATCAAAATCCCCACAGGAACAATCCAAAGGATTCAAGAAATAATCCTTCTCATTGAGATAGTTTTAAGGAGTAGTCGCGCAGAAATACATAAAGCAAGGTGCAAAGAAATTCACTCTAAATTTCTAGAGAAATAAAAACCAGAAGAAATATCATTAGATCGAGGTGAAGTCAGAGTTTTGAAGAATTATATCTGGACCGTCATATCTGGGAGTTACAAGAGAAGGATGGTTGGAGGATTGGTCAACGATCAGATCAAGTTGTGACGGTCGGATATTCAAGCGACAGATCAAGGGTAGGGATTGATTGTGGAGCGCGAAGGGAAAATTAAACAACACGTTAATTCCAATCCTTCAATTAGTCTAGATAGTCGATCGTCACTCGCAAAATAGATCTACGGTTGGCATTAGTTCCACCACCAAAGAGAATTTTCCATTGCAAAGATCGATGATATTTTTAAACGTCGTGTTATTTGGTTCCCCACAAACATCCTCAATCATTGATCTGCTCTGAGAGCATTCTCGACCTTTGGATCAAGTTGAGTGGAAGGACATAGCAAGTCATGGACCATAGATCATGGAAGTGGCATATGCATGGTCAACCCGACATTGACCACTTCGGGTAAAATCGACCAAAGGAAATGTTCATGAAGGAATTTTATCCAACGCTGAAGTTCTTAAGTAAACATGAGCCATCCGATCGTAGGTAAAGTTTTGGGGAAAATAAGAGTTGTTGGATTTAAGCTAAGGAAAATAAGCATCGAAGACAGATCGAGCCATCGATCTAAGATCAGGATCAACAAACAACATTCATTTTGGGTAAAACGTTGTGAGGAGGTTATGCTTCGGGTAATATCACTTCGGGTAAAACAAGAAGTAAGAAAGGAAAAGTTAAGATAAGTTTCGAAGTCATGAACTTCCTTCAACCGTTGGACCATAGGAAGAGCAGGGAATTCTTATCAACCATTGATCTATTCAAAGCACACCAAGGATGAGTGTGGTCAAATTCAAGACTGACCACTTCAACGAAAAAGGACTCAGAACATATGAGTTCACCCAAAGGCTGAAGTTTCGAAGTCTCTCTCAGTCGTCGATCTGAGATACATTTTAGGAGTTAGGACAACCGTTATATCTAGGAGAAGAACATGTGCCACATGAGGAGATCCATGTTAGCAAGACTATGTCAGCAAGGAAACATGGCGCAATTAGATGATAACAAGTGTCAAAGTGAAGTTGGCATTTCAGGTATGCGTAAGTCACGAATATAAGTGACACGTGGAAGCTAATCGAGCAATGCCAATTCATAAGTGACATCGGCAAGATACATCACTTCGGGAGTATGTACTTCGGGGGAAACTAGTTTCTAACATAAAAAATCACCCGAAGAACCGAAGGATAAAGTTAAATCCTATCGTTGATATAATTCGGGAGAATTCTTGACCGTTGATCAAGTACAGTGGAAGGATAGCGTACGTGGAGGTGTTAACCAACAACAAGCGGTCACCACTGTTGTATGACTTATTCGGTACATATTCACTTTATAGAAATTGTTACTCTAGAGTTTAGGAGCCACGAACAGCCGAAGTTTTGAAGTGAATGAGAATCGTTCATCATGAAAATAATATATCAACCATTCGATCTACTTCAGGAAATTTGAAATATTATAGAGGCTAGAAGTTGTGAAGGACAAGGTATCGAAGTACTGACAATCGTCCATCTCATTGGGAGATTAAAACGTGACCGTTGATTTTGAGAAGTGATTAAGCACTCGCTTGGCCTAGTGCCTAGTCACCATTTGCGGTCATATGGAATAAAGAAACAAAGACAGAAAGAAGATGTGGTGCTGGCAACATCGCTTAGACAATAAGCCCATGGTTTTTCACATATCGTCATATTTACATGATTTGAAGGAAGCGCCTCATACAAATTTAATTCGATAGAGATTTAGCACTAGAACAATACAGAGAATCGATAAAAGATCAAATATGATCTATTGGTGAACTGAGAATGCAACAAAAGCATGAGAACTATATGATGATTCGATCCATGTCTGTGATCAACTCATGAAGACAAAAGAAGCAATACACAGTCATGATTAAAAGAGAGGTAATTCATGAGCATTATGAATAAAGAATAAAAAGGAAAATTATATTATTTAAAGATTAATTTTATCATTTAAATGAAAAGGTACAATGGTTAAAAATCAAAAGATGAAATGATTCAAATTCACACCAGTTGGAAGACTATATAAAAAATAAAGAATGGTTAGAAGAAAGTGTAGTTGAATTGGTTGAAGTATATATATTTATATATAGTGGATTGAACGAAGGTTCATTCTATCAGATTGGTGCCTGTTTACAAATTGGGTCTTGTATGAGGATTGAATTCCTCACATCTCAGTTGGATCCGAGATCAATAAGATGGGACTTTTTATGAGGGTTGGATTCCTCATTTATCAGTTGGATATTAGAACTAAAAGCGGGGTCGTGTAACAGAGAGTTGGGTCTCTCATAATTGTTTAGGATGAAATTCAAAGATTGATCTTATGTATTCATTCAAGTTAAATAAATAAATAATGTATTTATTTTTTTATATATATTGATTGAGAAAATGAAATAAATATTTGTTGTTCAATTAGTTTGTGAAAAGTGGAAAATTGTCCAAAGTTTTGTGACACTGATTCATCTCCCCCCCCTCTCAATGTCAAGTATCCATTTCAACAATTGTTTCTTCACCTACAATGGTACCTACAGACTTCCCAATTAAGCCAAGATACAACAGGTTGGTTGAACAAATTCAACACCTCCAACAACAGGTTGCTTGAAAAAATTAAACTCCTCCAACAACAATTTTGTGACAACCTTCAAAAGGCTAAGCAACACGACTTCTCCAGCAAGGAAAGCAACTCACCAAGATTCAGATTCAACAAACGCTTTCCCCTCTCCCTCAATAAATCAACACAATGGAGACCATTTATTTATAAGGATGGAGGATTGATCCAGAAAGATATCAGTGGCCACCCACCTATTCCAACTGGCTCAAAAAAATTCGTTGGAAATTTACTATGTTTAGCAATTTTTCGGTTCCTAAACTTTCGGGGCCAGTTTGAGGACCTAAATGATTTTTTTTCACGATCGGGCACCCAAATGATATCGAAAAGCTATAATTTATCCCCCAAAATGAATCTCCTCATTGATACCTTTCCAACGAGATTTCATGCGCCCCAAATAGAGATCGTATGCCAAAGTTACGCCCCCAAGAAGTTGATACAACAAACTACCCAAAACGAGGTCCAAAACTGTTGGTTTTTCATCTTCCGATGTTAGGGTTTTATATTTTAATTATGTTAAAAAATAATTTGTCGCTTCATTGTAACAATAATATTCTGTAGAATGAGTGTATCTATCACATTTATTCTCAGAGATAAGTTGCCACCATTCAAGCGAGTCTTTCACTCTGTATTTCTACAATTTTGTACATTTCGCTCATTTATAGAAATTGTGTGTTATTGTATCTCTGAGTTTATGGTTATATCTTTGATATATCTCTGTTACATTATTGGATATCTGATATATCTCTATACATTTCTTTATTATATCTCCTCTCTCATTTCGTGCCGAAAATAATCTGGATCAGTGAACACGCACAATTAGTTGGCTGGCTACAATCTTGTAACATATAAATATTATTTATTCCCTATGTAATTGAACTAAAATAAATAGTTGGGTACTAGTGATAGTATAGTAAATATGAATTATTGGTTAATGGGCTTGATAATTGTTCCATTGGAAATCCCTTGACTTTAAGTGAATGTGGAACTATAAGAATAGTGCATGCCTTGCATAACTAATTATGAGCACTATGTATTGTTCTGAGGAAAATAAAATGAACTTGTGTTTACACTTCTTATGTGCACAATGATATACATGTTGTAATGAGTTTCCTGTATGAGGGAATCATATCTAAAGGTCAATATATGACTAAAAATTTATGAGGGGAATGAAGTATTGAAATATCCTTAAAAAGGAATAATGAATTAATAACTAAGCCTGCGTGTAGAAATGCCAGGAAAGGATGATAAAATATTTTGTTGTTTTCCCTCTCCTTGATATCGATGGTTTGTGGGATATCAAATTCTCGAATAGGTGTCAAGAAATGGGCTTATTACTTGTTGATAAATGCCTTATAAGTTCATGCAAGATCCAAATGTAAGAATCTTTGCAATAAGGTGCAACGATGGAATGCGAAATTTCTAGGTCCCTAAGTAAACCTCCATTGAAAATCCCTGTGCAAATCGATGAGTTACAATAGTCATCAATATGGGGAGGAGGGTCGATCATGATCATCCAAAGATGAGCTAGTTAACCATCTAAATCCTTATGTAATTCAACGAGAAGTTATGGCCACTGGATTCAGTGGATGTTTGAATGCAAACCATCGATCATAGTGGCTATTTTGGGTATTGGGCATTGGATTACTGAGAGGTCTTTTGAATGAACCATATAGATTCCCAACATCTGGAAATCTGGTGGGACAAGGTTCTAGCCCTTGGTTCCACCCCCTTGTTATCTGTAGGCATGCGAGAATGGACAATAGTCCCAAACTAACTTCTAAGCATTTAAGTTCACCATGAAAAATGAAAAGGACAATCACCATTGGATTAGAAAGTGGAGGAGTGGGGGTTGTCTGATGTATTGGGTGTTTGGGACCAAGTGAATGGGTTTTAGTCACGTTAAATCAGGCTATTGGGGCATAGATATATCCCTCATGGTTTCAATGTGAGACCCCCAATATGTGGACACCCAGGAGCATGGTTATGACTCTCAATTCCCCCCTTATCCCTTTTGTGAATATGCCCAAGAACCTTTAGAATGGGGCCTTCTAACTATAACCATTGGATAAGGATAACACCACATCTACACCTTCGAACCTAATGGTTCATTTTTGGATAGATCGGGATGTCAAACCCCCGAGAAATAAACAAGTCTCCTTTTGTTGTTAAAGGTCCTCGTATCCCTATACCAAGGAAAACGTGTCACAAAGAAGTTATTCCATGTGGAATTGAAGAATTGATCCACGTTTCACATGGATTTAGAATTATTACATGGAGGTCCAAATAAAATTGGGAATTTGATGACATCAGAAGACATGTGACATGCCACGTGTTGTGACATGTCATCGACTATGTGTTAGAATCCTATAGGTATGGTTAGATGGTGTATGATGTGTTATGTCGGTAACACACCACATCATTGTTTGTGTGTCTATCATGAATCCTAGTCCGAAAAATAAACCTGAGGAGATACCTTTGGATCTCATCCATTATATCTATGGTCCGAGAGCTCTCGACCATCGATCTTATAGTGAAGCTCAAGAGGGAGTTAGCATCCCGGGGTACCGTAATATCAGGCCTGTGAAGTATTCTAAGTACAAACCCTTTAGAGGTCCCAATATAATGATATGACAGTGGTAGTGGGGTTTCAGGGTGCTAAAATACTACAAAATATCATAATCCCATATTACTGGGGCTTTATGTGCACAAGCTGGTGTGAGGAAGGTCGAAGCCTAATATCCCAGTACCCTGATGACTACGTGTAGTTCCATGGTTAAATATAATTGAAAACATATGACAGGACCACATGCCCTGGATGGCAGCTCAAACACTAAATCAAGTTCTTGAGGATGGGATGATTTTATTTTATCTGGGTAGACGATATCCTGGTGCCCCGATGAGACGATACCCTGGTATATCGGATATTGAAGGTTGTTAAATAGATATGGGGGTGCAGAAGAGTCAAGGGTCGATAAGCCGAGGGTCCCAATGGGTGCGTACCACCAATATTCCACGCTAGAAGCCACTTCCGTGCTAGATAAGCCACATGGGTGCAACGTGGATATTGGAATTTTTGACCAAAAAAGGCCCAAGAACTTTAGAAGGCCATAAAGTTTGATCTATTGATCATTTTTGAGCATGGTGATAATCATTGGAAATCTCTTGATGAGAAGAAGACGATGGTTACCTTAAGAAGAGGCTTTGAGATGGTTGAGGAAAATCAAAATTTTAATACCCCATCCCTTAAAGAGGTACTTAGGGGGTTGGGTGTCTTACATTTTTTCCTGTAATTGAGATGCTCTAGAGTGATTCCATGTTGAAGGTATTTCTTGAGATCATTATACCATGATTCTTAGAGTGCTAGTATATAGGAGGGTTGTTGTGTGCACATTGCCAATTCTTCTTCCTAGCCATCTTTTGGTTGATTTTGTAAATCTAGGGCCTCAGTCACCAACTTTCAAAGGCCTTGAAATTTCACAATTCTAGTAGGTTTGAACTCAAGATCATGTTCCTTTTGAACAAACAATGATCTCACGACTAGGTGAGGAACAACAAACTTAGTGTTGTTCTTTAAAATGTAGGGCCTCAAAACGTTTGATAGTTGTGTGAATAGAAAATGCTTGCTTATGCATGGTTGGGTAGTTCAGGTCAGCTCCTTGTAGACTTGTTCTCATAAATGAAATATGGTGTCCATTCCCTTGCTCATATTTTTGGGTGAGCACTATTGCAAGAGAATGATAAAAACAAAAGTATATATAAATAATTATATGGAAAAATACGTACTTTGTAGTGCATGAGTTGTTGTTATGGAAACTTTGACCTTTTCAAATTCCTCCTTTTCCACATATGTCCACTTGAATTGTACATCATTTTTGTCATTTGTTGGAGAGGCTTGACTATATCTATAAAATCATAAATGAGCCTTTTTACAAATCTGATCTTCACAAAGAATTATTGCATTGATTTCTTGCTATTAGGAAAAGGAACTTACATGATGGATTTTGTCCATTCTAGATCAAAAGAGATCCCATCTTTGGATATGATGTGCCCAAGTAATTTTATCTCTAAAACAACAAAGACACTTTTCTTAGGATTTAAATATATTCCATGTTTTCAACATCTTTTTAAGATCTGCTTCAAATGATGTGGATGGTCAACTCTTTTCTTAGAGTATACTATCACATTGTCAAGATATACCAAAATGCTTTGTTCGATTAGACCCTTGAAATAAATTTTCATATCCCATTGGAAAGTTTCTCCTACATTGATCAAGCCAAAGGGAATTCTTCAATACGCAAATGTTCCCCACTTTGTTCAAAAAGCGGTGTTCAATTGGTCTGGTTCAGCTACGAGAACCTAGTTGTATCTAAAAAAGATGTCTAATAATGAAAACATTTGTTAACTGGAGACAAGATGATGTATTTGTTCCATTGGGGGAATAGGATAATTATCTTTTTTGGATGCTTGATTTATATTTATGAAGTCCACACAAATTCGTATCTCTCAAGATTTATTGATAACTAGCACCATATTAGATACCCATGTTGAGTGTCAAACCTTGAAAATTATCTGGGCATACTGCAACTTATTTAACTCCTTTTGAATAAGAGGATAAATATTAGGATGGAATTTTCTAAGTTTTTTCTAAAAGGGTTTGATACCATCCATAATGGGAATGATATTTTGTATGATTCATATATCACAAGTCTTTAGATCCTCTTAAATCCATGCAAAAACATCCTTGTATTTGTTGACAAGCTGGGTGAAAGTATACTTCTTAGATTTACAACAATAAGTACCTAAGTTGATGAACCTTGGTTGTTTCATAGTGCCTATATTTACCAAGAAATGGATCATTGTGGAGTTTTTAATCTTGGGATTTTTTGATTTTTAGAATTTATATTGCAAATCAAATAGATTTTTTAGAGTTAATACATTCATCGAGATGCAATTACCTTTGATCTTATTTGCTTCATTTTGATACTTTTGAAGGCCTTGCCGATGTTCTTCATCATCTATCACAAAGCCTTGGAACATGTCAACATTGGTGACACAACTGATTATTTGAGTGTCATTATTCAATACTCTCCAATTCATGACATTATTAGGTACAGAAGGCCTGAAAGAAATTTCAACAATGAATTCATTATTAAAAGGGGTAAATCTATAAGAATTGTTAGCTAAGGTGTTAGTGACAACATTCAAAGATCGAGGAATAGAAGTAATATTAAATGAATTGAAAGAATTAATAATCCTCCATACCTCTTGTTGATAGCTCTTAAGATGACGGGACAAGCAATGTATGGAATTATTTACCTGTCTAATAATGATTTATGAATAACCAAAAAAATTTAGACAACATACCTTGAGATCAGTATATTTTTTCAAACCTTGAACCAAGGCTTCATATTCTGTAATGTTTTCTATCCATTCAAATTATAACTAACAAGATATTATATTCTTGTGTTTCCTCTGGTCGATCATTATTCAACCTGCCCCATGTAACATCCCCAACCACCAATGGGCCTAGCAATGCCACTACTCGAACACTTCACTTACTTCTGATACCAATATGTAACACGCCCCGACCACCCACAGGGCGTGGTACACCACCTTCAATCCCAACCTTGGATTTATTTCTCTTATCGATACCTTTTAAATTAATAAGGACACATAAAAGAAAATATTTAACGACACGCACAAAAATAACCAACAAGCATGCATATTCTAAAGATTCAATTAAACGATAAATAAATACACAACGAAATACATTCATATACATGTAAATAATACCATAAAAAAGAGAACTTATTTTTATAAAGATGATACCAACTGGTTGCAGACTAAGGACGTTCCACCCAACCATAGACGCTACTACTCCAAATCTCAACAACAATGTCACCCTCAAGCTAGGGCTATGAATCCACAAGGATGGTTCCAGAGTGTTAATTGGCTTCTCGAACCAGTCAGCACTCAAGCTCTCACAGGATTTCCCAACACTCACAACAATCCAAGTACCCAACTCTCTTCTACCCAGCTTACACAACCCAAGAGAATGGACCTCCACCCTTCTCTGCCATGCAGTCCCTCAGGCATTCCTTCTCCTTCCAAGGCTCCAACACAACTGGTCCAAAATCTCCATGTTGGAACTCTCAGGACTCACAAGTGTGAAAAAAGCTGGAAACATGCCAATGCATCTCAGACATACAGGCCTCAAGTCATGGCTGGATTACACCAATGACCTCTACAACCAATGATACCATGGATACTCTTCAGCAGTTCGTTTCCTTTCCCAAGCCAAGACGCAGATGAGGATGGATCAATGAGTGATAGGTAAGGATGGGATGAATGAATGAGTGAACAAGTGAATGAATGCATGAACCATTGATCAAGTGGATGAGCGAATAAGCGTATGAAGGACTGAATGAGCAATCATCCAACCCCCACCACCCATAGATCAAGGTGGATTAAGTATTTCATGGGGAATCAAGAACCTCCTGGCCTTCCCCAAGAACTTCACGTAACCGATCCACTCCCTTATACAAAAGTGTAATTAAAATAGGAAATAAATATTTATCCCCTCAAACCCCCTCTCTTGTGAAATCATAGCCCCCTATAACTATATTCCTTGCCTGTTTAGCAGCCAACATTATATTTATTATTAATAATGATCAAAACATTACATTTCTTGGGAACTCTGGCCTCTCATCATTGTAACAATACATTATTTAAAATGGGGCTCAAAACCTGGGGTGTTACATCCCCTCCCCCTTATTTTGGCATTTTCCTCAGTGCATATACAAAATAGAGATCAAAATCTCAAAAATTATTCAAAAGGTTGTGGGTACTCTACCTGGATGACATCTTCATGCTCCCATGTAGCATCTTCTAGACCGTAGCAGGTCCACTGAACTTTTACTAGCTCTATAACTCAATTCTGGAGCATTTTTACCTTTATGTGCAATACCCGCACTAGATGAACCTGAAAGTCTCCCTCTGTCTCTACCTGAATCAGATGCCAATAAATAACATGCTTAGGACCATGTACATATTTCTTTAGTAAAGAGACATGAAATACATTATGCACATTCATGGAAGCAAGCAATGCAAGCATGTATGCAACTGGCCATATTCTATCCAATATTTCAAATGGACCATAGAATCTGGCCATCGGCTTTGTACAACTACCCAATTTCAAGGAGTTTTTCTTGGGCTTCACTTTCAAAAGTAAATGCTTCCCTACTTTAAATTCTCTAGTTTTCCCATTCTTATCTACATAAACTTTATGTCTATCTTGAGCTTCCTTCAAATTCTGCTTGATCTTAATCATCTGGTCTTCCATATCCTTAGGAAACTCTGGCCCAAGTACCACTCTATCTGCTGGGTTGTCCCAACTCAAGGGAGTATTTCATTTCCTACCATACAAGGATTCAAATGGGATCATTCTCAATGAAGATTGATACCCATTATTATATGCAAACTCGGCCAAGTGCAAGTAATCTTCCCACTTAGATGGCTTATCTATCACATACATTCTCAGCATATCTTCTGATCTAAAAATGAAGAAGACTTGAAAATCTTGAAATTATTGCAAGTAAATGTTACGTGTTAAAAGAAAATGGATCAACTTTGCAACACATAAATTTAAGGATTACTAATGCAAAATACACATAGACAACAGCATAATCAATGAACATAAGCACATAAAACACATCAATTGATAAAGGAGTTCACCCCTCTCTTGGGCTACATCTCCTGGTCCATCTTCCAATGGATCATTATTATTAATTGCTCAAAGTTCTAAAAAACATGCCTTACAATGCTCAAACTGACCAACCGACTGCTCCAATGGCTTCAGAGCATCCAAAAAATCCTAGCTGGGTTTTTTCGACACCTCAATCGGTCGAAAAACGAAGAAGTTAGGCCTCCTAGAAGTCCCCCCTTCAAGCTTGTTGTCTCTGCATCTACAAAACGCACCCCTTTTGAATGAACCTGGCACACACGAAATATATAACATGAAAACCCAGCACCAGGCGCAACCGCGCCAACGATGCAAACTGTAGGATGGTTATGGGCGCGTCAGCCCCTAACTGCCTAGCACCCGGGCATGTGGAGGTCATATGACCTTGCATATTGGCAAAAGGGCTAAACCGTTACAACTGTTTTAAACTCCCCCCGCACTCCGGTTATGGTCACATGGCACAATACAAGGACCACGGGCTATGTTTTAAACCCCACGTGCCAACCGTTGGGTGCATGGTATATGGCATGGTCATATATACAACAAATGACCGCAGGCCGGTGCTAAGCCCCGACCCGACCCCCCGCCAACGATCACATAAATTGAATTCAAATAAATATAAACTCGTATACATTACAAGGCACAACCGGTGGTCCATTGGTCGGATGGTCTTTGCGAAGGAACTATGTGGTGGGGAGGTTCGGGGGTCGAACCCCACGGACTCCAATATATTTTGACAAACAACCAATAGTTAATATTGGGGTGCCACGTGGCACCCAATCATTTGACCAAACAATGCCACATGTCACCTCCCAATTCGACCAAATGTCATCCAATAAATGATTCCCACATAACCTCTGCCATGTCAGCATACGGTCGTACGACCCTTCCACGTTAGCCTGTATGGACTGTACAATCAGCGTCCTTTTTTTGCTTGTTTGACTTTATGAACAGATTGCAATATCTCTCACTCCTGACGTCCGTTTGAGATGAAACGAGTTGCGTTGGGTTCACAACGATGAGGCCTACGCTCTCGTCCATTTTGAAGCGATTCCGAGCACTTTGGATTTTTTAGCAAAATTTGATCCCCTGATCACACCTCCCCATTGGGAAGCTTTTGGACCTCCAAAAGACTATTTTCAGTCTATGTGAAGATGAGGGTATAGTTCCCTCACCCTTCCAACCTCAATCCACTTGTATTTTCTTGGATTCGTCCCTTTAAGACCAACTCGAAGATACTCCACATTTCCTCATTTTGAAGTTTGCATTCTCCTGTCAAGGATGGTGTCTTCATGCAGTTCTGTAAGATACTCTGGAGAAAAATCATCTATGGAAGGAATATGAACATGTTTTCCTTGATCATCAATCAATGGAGGCTCATACAATTTCAAATTCTCAACATTAACAACTGCATACATCTGCATATAAGGAGGCAAATCTAAACGAAAAGCATTGTTACCAATCTTTTCGATAATCTTGAAAGGACCATATCAAATCAGTTTCAACTTTTTACCTTATCCTTTAAGCCTCTCCTTGCTGATGTAAAGCCAAACTTCATCTCCAACTTGGAAACTGTGATCAACACGATGCTCGTCATGTCTTGTCTTGTACTTGGCCTGACTCTTTTCTAACTGCTCTTGCACCACTTGATGTATCGACTGAATTTGTTCAATGAACTTTTCTGCCCTATCAATGTGATATTGACCATCGATGGCAATATCTTTCCCAAAGATAAAATCTAAAGGATACTTGGGAAAATAGCCAAAACATTCTTCAAATGGCGACGTTTGCGTCGAAGAGTGCTTAGCTCGATTGTACGCATGCTGAATGTAGTGTAAATGTTCATCCCAAAGTTTAGGATGCTTGCTGCAATAAGCACGAAGAAGATGCACCACTGTACGATTTACCACCTCTGTCTAACCATCTATTTGCGGATGAAAAGTTGTTCTCTTTTTAAGTTTTGTGTCCATGAGTGCCCATAAACTCGACCAAAAACTTCCAACAAATCGAGAATCCCGATCAGAAATAATGGACTTAGGCAATCCAAAATGCAGCCAAACAATTTGAAAGAACAACTGTGTCGTTTGTTCTGCTGTTACCTGCTTAGTACAAGGCATCAAAATACACATTTTGCTAAATCTATCAACCACAACATAAAGATAATCATGACTTCGTCTCGACGTAGGTAAACCACCTACAAAATCCATGGAAATACTTTCCCAAGGTCAAGAAGGAACTGGAAGTGGAATATACAAACCCAACTTTCGATTGCTAGGTTTACTTGTGGCACACAAAAAACATCCTCGAACATACCTCGAAACATTTTCATTCATTTTAGGCCAGTAGAAGTATCTTTGCAAATTAGCCATTGTCTTGCCTACACCAAAATGACCAGCAATAAGAGAAGAATGTGCTTCTCTTATAATGTTGATTCTTTCACCCTGTGGAATAAACAACTTGCCAAGATGATACAAGAGATTATTATGCACATGATAATCCAATTCTTCAACATGGTTAGAGTATCACAAAGTTTCATACACTTCTTTAAAGTCATTATCTAAAGCATATTGCTCCACATAACTTTCATGCATTATAGGACTCTGCTTAAGAATAACTGAAGCACTAATAATAGGCCTTGAAAGTATATCAACGACTTTGTTAAAAATTCCCTTCTTATACTTGATAACCAAATGAAACTGTTGAAGAAAACCCATCCATCTGAAATGCCTAGCTTGTTGTAGCTTTGTCTGTGATTGTAAGTATTGCAAAGGTTGATGCTCAGTGAGAATAATGGTTTCTTTCCCCAACAAACAATGTTTCCATTTTTTAACACTTTGAACCAATGCATACAATTCCTTATCATAAGTAGGATCATTAATCACAACACCATTAAACGTCTCAGAATGAAAACAAACGGGCTTACCATACTGTAGCAAAACTGCTCCCATTGCATAATTACTTGCATCTGTCTGGATTTCAAAAGGTTGTCGTAAATTTGGAAGTGAAAGAACTGGTGTTGAACTGATCTTTTCTTTCAAAGTATCAAAAGCCTATTGTTCCTTGCCTCCCCATTGGAAAACTTGCTTGACACTTGTCACAGCATGTAATGGAGCTGCAATGAAAGAAAAGTTAGCAATAAACTTCCTCCAATATTGGGCGGCTCCCAAAAAACTTCTTACCTCGGTCACATTGTTGGGCTTGGACCATTCCAAAATGACTTTGACCTTGGAGGGATCAATTTTTAATTCACCTCCACCAACAATATGCCCTAAGTAAATAAGTGAAGGTTTGCCAAATTCACATTTGGACAACTT
>JZKD02S2372679.1:257354-273067 GCA_000966675.3 Picea glauca
AAGTCTTCAAAAACCAGTGCTCTGATACCAACTTGATCTAAAAATGAAGAAGACTTGAAAATCTTGAAATTATTGCAAGTAAATGTTATGTGTTAAAAGAAAATGGATCAACTTTACAACACATAAATTTAAGGATTACTCATGCAAAATACACATAGACAGTAGAATAATCAATGAACATAAGCACATAAAACACAACAATTGATAAAGGAGTTCACCCCTCTCTTGGGCTACATCTCCTGGTCCAGCTTCCAATGGATCATTATTATTAATTGCTCAAAGTGCTAAAAAAAATGCCTTACAATGCTCAAACTGACCAACCGACTACTCCAATGGCTTCAGAGTGTCCAAAAACCCCTAGCTGGGCTTTTTCGGCACCTCAATATGTCAAAAAATGAAGAAGTTAGGCCTCCTGGAAGTCCCCCCTTCAAGTTTGTTGTCTCTGCATCTACAAAACACACCCCTTTTGAATGAACCTGGCACACACGCAATATATAGCATGAAAACCCAACACCGGGTGCAACCATGCCAATGGTGCAAACTGTAGGATGGTTATGGGTGCGCCAGCCCTTAACCGCCTAGCACCCGGGCATGTGGAGGTCATATGACCTTGCGTATTGGCAAAAGGGCTAAACCGTTACAACTGTTTTAAACTCCCCCCGCGCTCCAGTTATGGTCACATGGCACAATACAGGGACCATGGGCTATGTTTTAAACCCCACGCACCAACCGTTGGGTGCATGGTATATGGCATGGTCATATATACAACAAACGACCACGGGCCGGGGCTAAGCCCTGGCCCGACCCCCCGCCAACGATCACATAAATTGAATTCAAATAAATATAAACTTGTATACATTACAAGGCACAACTGGTGGTTCATTGGTCGGATGGTCTTTGCGAAGGCACTATGTGGTGGGGAGGTCCAGGGGTCGAACCCCACGGACTCCAATATATTTTGACAAACAACCAATAGTTAATACCGGGGTGCCACATGGCAGCCCATGATTGGGCCACGTGGAACCCAATCATTTGACAAAAAAATGCCACGTGCCGCCTCCCAATTCGACCAAATGTCAGCCAATAAATGATTTCCATGTCACCTCTGCAATGTCAGCGTACGGTCGTACGACCCTGCCACGTCAGCCTGTACGGACTGTATAGTCAGCATCCTTTTTTTGCCTGTTTGACTTTATGAACATATTGCAATATCTCTTGATCCCGACGTCTGTTTGAGATGAAACGAGTTGCGTTGGGTTCAAAATGACGAGGCCTACTCTCTTGTCCGTTTTGAAGCGATTCCAAGCACTTTGAATTTTTGAGCAAAATTTGATCCCCTAATCATCTTCAATTACGCGTTTGACCCTCTCTGTTTTCCCATCTGATTGGGGATGGTATGTTGTGCTAAATTTTAGATTTGTACCAAATCCTTTAAACAATCCCGTCCAGAAATTGGAGGTAAAATTTGTATCTCTGTCCGAGACAATTGTCCTTAGGTATCCCATGCAACCTAGCAATCTCCCTCATGCAAATTTCTGCAATATTAGCCGATATATGTGTTGTTTTTACAGGAACAAAATGAGAAACTTTTGTTAACTTTTCAACCACCACCATGATTGAATCATGTTGTCTTGTTGTCCTGGGTAATTTAGTTATGAAATCAATGGTTATCACCTCCCATTTCTTCTCTGGGATTGGTAATGGCTGCAGCAAACCCGCTGGGTGCCTATGCTCAAACTTCACCTTCTAACATTCCATACATCGAGCGATGTAATCAACAACATCCTTTTTCATTCCTGACCAAAATAATTGGCTTCTTACTGCTGTAATCATTTTTTGGTAACCGGGATGTCTAGCATAAGGAGCATCATTCATTTCCTTCAATACCAAATTCCTCAGTTCTCCGAAAGTAGGAACATAGATTCTATTCTTATGCATGAGTAATCGATCTTCCTTTATCTCATACTCCTTTATTTTTTGTTGTACATCTCCCTACTGTAAGATTTCCTTTACCTGTAGGTAATGTTGATCTGTAACAAGACCATCTAAAATTCTACTCTTCAAGTCTGACTGATGCATATTGACAACAGTAATATGCATGAGATGCACTCTTATACTAAGTGCATCAACAACTGTATTATGTTTTCCTTTGATATTCTTGATATCGAAGACATATTCACTTAAAAATTCCATCCATATTGTTTTCCTGGAATTCAAGGTTGGTTGTTCAAAAATATACTTCAGGCCAATGTGGTCTGTTCTTAATTCAAAACTCTTCCCCATGAGATAATGCCTTCACATTCTCAAGGCGTGGACAATGGCAGAAAGCTCTAAGTCATGTGTGGCATAGTTCCTCTCATGCTCCTTAATATTTATGGAATCATAACCACTGACATGTCCATTTTGCATGAGGACTCCCCCAAGTCCTTCCTTACACGCATTTGTACATACCACAAAATTTTCATTTGGGTCAGCAATCTTTAACACAGGTGCACTAGTAAGTAATTCCTTCAACAGATTAAAATTCTCTTCAAAATTAGGTGTCCATTCAAATTTAGTTCCCTTCTTTTGCAAAGAAGTGATGGGATGAGCAATCTTAGAGAACCCTATTATGAACCCTTTGTAGTAACCAGCTAATCCCATAAAATATCTGACTTCTGACACATTTCTGGGTGTTGGCCATCCTCTAATGGCTTCAATATTCTATGGATCTACTGCTATGCCCTGCGTGTGTCCCAAGTAATGGATCTGATTTTGATAAAAATAACACTTAATCAACTTGGAATACAACTGATGTTCTCTCAGTACACTCAATACCAGTCTTAAGTGATGTTCATGCTCCTCTTCTGACTTAGAATACATAAGTATGCCATCCAAGAACACTATGACAAACTTATCCAAATAATTTTTGAATATGCCATTCATTAAGCACATAAAGATAGTTATTGCATTGGACAGTGCAAATGGAAGCACTACAAATTCATAATTCCCATACCTGGTCCTAAAGGTTGTCTTATGAATGTCTTCTTCCTTGATTTTTACCTGATGGTATCCTGACCTCAAGTCCTTTGAAAATATCTTTGCTCCTCTTAGCTGATCAAAGAGGTCATCGATTCTAGGTAGAGGATACTTGTTCTTTATAGTATACTTATTATATTTTCGAAATTCAATACACAACCTCAAGGTTCCATCCTTCTTTTTGACAAAGAGTACTAGTTCTCCCGAAGGTCAAACACTTGGATGTATGCACCCTTTCTTCAATAATTCTTCCAACTGCATTTGTAGTTCTTTTAATTCTAGTGTGCTCATTGTGTAAATCGTTTTTGACACCGAGGGAAATCCAGGAACTAGATCAATTGATAAATCTATCTCCCTTCTTGGTGGCAACCCTCGTATTTATTGGAATACATCTTCAAATTCCTGTATTATCGAGAAATCTTCAAGGTTTGGCCCCTTTTTATTTTCTGGTTCTTCCACATGAGTTGCATACAATTGACATCCTTTCCTAAAACATCTTTTCAACTGTAAGGCTGAAATATCCCTTATAGATATGGGTTTTGGAACTCCTTTCACAATGCTCTGCTTTCCATCTTCATCAAGACAGGTAAATGTCTTGCTATGACAATCTAGGACAACATGATGCTTGTCCAACCAATCCATTCCAATTAGAATATCATAGGACCGCAATGGTATGATATTTAGATGAACATTTGTACTCACACCATTAAGACTTATGGAACATCCTCTGACCATATCATGGATGCTCCTTTTGGTTCCAGTGGCTAGTTGGACCAAACTTGATTTTCCAAGCTTACTTTTCTCCAAATGTAATCTATCCACTATGTTAGAATCAATGTAATAATGACTTGCTCTTGAATCAATTAAAATAGAAACATGTTTATTTATGATCTTACCTTCCACCTCGATCATATTGGACTAGTAATCTTCTTTTCTGTCGTATAAGGCTGCATAGATTCTTCCCATATCTTCAACTGTTGTAGCCTCTTGGACGTTATGCACATTCTTCACCCTGTCCTTTCTGTGTGGGAAATCCTTGTACATGTGATCTTCTTTGCATCCCCAACATTGGATAGGTGGTCTTCTCATTTTTCCCAAGGAGTCTTCTTTCTTGGATTCACCCTTAGCATATTGATCTTGATGATTTCTATTAGGCTCATTCCTATTGAAGGGAGGTTTGAATCCTTTCCTCCTCTGATCAGACTTCTCCTTCTTATCCTTCCAAGATTTCTGTAGGGATTCTCTTCCCTATCCTTTCTCATACAGGTATTTATCCCTCCTTATGGCCTCAGTGAAGGTATTGGTCTCATCATACCTAATATTTTATTTATAAAAGGCTGGAAATCCACTCAAAAATCTTTGTATCTTTACCTTTCATCATTTATAAACCCAACATATTTCAACAATCCCAAGAACTTCTTCTCATATTCTGTGATAGTCATGCTTCCCAGCCTGAGTTCAAAGAACTCTTGCATTTTATTGTCACGGAAATGATCTAAAAGGTACTCCTTATGGAAGTACTTCTTGAACTTCTTCCAAGTGATCATACTCTCATTAATATGTTCAACTTGCTTAAGTTGATCCCACCACACTGTAGCTTTCCCATGCAAATGGTAGGTGGAAATCTTGGCTTACAATTTTGATGAGTAGTTATGCAATTGAAAATACCTTCTGAGTCCAAGCAGCCATGCTTCAACATCATATTCCTTTTCTCTTTCACCATCAAAGGAGGGTGGCTTAAGCTTCCTTAGCTCTCCTTGCAAACTGTCCACTTCCTGTATCCTTCTCTAGTGCCTAATAGGAGACACCTCTGGACTTCTTATGGGATCTTTCGATGCATAAAACTTTCTTTTTGAGTAAGTATGTGAGTGGTGTCTATGAGTTTTGTTGGCACTTCTTGAATAACCAACTCTTCCACGATCCTCTCTTCTTTCACAAAACCTTCCTTCTTCCTCTTGCTTTGATTTTGATCCCTTCTTCGTTTTCCTTTGTAACTGATTTAAGAAACTCGATCATTTATCTAACTTTTCTCTCTCATCAGTCTCTCATTGTCTTCTTTGTAGCTCTTCACTTCTATTTTCAAGCTTCTTACCATTTCTATTAATGTTTCCTTCCCTCCTCTTTCCTTGCGTCCATTGGAATTTGTCTCTGCATTACCAACTCTGTTATTCTTTCCTTCGACCTCTTTATCATGGATGGAGGCTCCCTCTCCTTCTTCCATTTCTTCAATACGCATTCTGAGTTGATGTGTTTAAACCCCTTAATACTGCAAAATGTGCAAGCGGCCATTTTTGTTATAATTAAGCATATGATAATAAAAAAATTGCCAAACCATGTTACATGCTCCTTTTCTTATCAATTCATCAAGAACATATATGTATCAATATGCACCGTATAAAACTTCCATTTTATCCCTTAGCTGATATAGAATTTAATTCTTCATAGGAACTCCTTTCAAACCACTTCCCCAGGTGACCACGGCTCGAAACCGTGGCCAAATCCTTCCTGGAACTTTGCAAATTCAGAACCTTCATCTAGGACCAGATCAATGATCCTCACCCTCACTCACGATCAACGATCGAGATTCACTTCGAGACTCCATGCTTCAGGATTTCTGCACTTTCGACCTCCTCTTTTCCCCGGATTAATCTGTACCCGAAGCTCTGGATCAGGCACTACACGTCCACCTCAAATCAACATCTCTAGTTCACTTCGGGACTTCGGCCTTCAGAAATCTAAAATTCCTCTGCTTGCTTCCTCCCAGACCGATTCCACCTAGAGTTCACGATCTGTCGACGCGTGTCCTCCCGCAGATCAACGGTCGATATGAATCACTTCCTCTCTTCAGGCTTAAGGAGTTTCAAACTCTCCACCTTCACTTTATCTTGGAGTGCTCTCACCTGAAGTTGACGATCCGTCGATGCATGTCTCCTGGGATCAATGGTCGATATGTACTCCCGCCTTCGAGCCTTCGAGAGTTCTCAACCCAATGCAAACTGTCGCATATTTTCCCTCTGGACTACCCAATCTCTGGACTGCACGATCGATCACCATGTGGTGAAATAATAGAAGAAGACACATGGCTCAATCAAGTGGGTGACACGTGTCACATTCTAACTGACATTTCAATCCTCCACAGGTTCAAAAATCACTGACACGTGGCACACATCCCATGTGTCCACATCATCGTAGGTGACTTCTGTGAGCCACGTCACTTCAAAATTTTAGGTTCCACATCTCCTCCAGGTGACGCCATCATGCCCCACCACTTCGGCTCTTCAGTCTTTAGGACTTTGGGCTTCGGGAGTTTCCACACTAGCACACTTCCAATCCTCCCAAACTCCGAATTATTGAACTGACCAATCTACCGACATGTGTCTCCCTTATTGGACAGTCCATATTAACCCCAGACTTCGGGACTTCGAGAGATACTTCTGCAAAGATCAATGGTTCTTGTTGATTTGAGATCAATGGTCTTCAATTACTTCAGGACTTTGGGTAATTCTTGCCCTAGTGCTTCACTCTGTGAAACCTTCCGGAGTACTAAGTCTCCGAAGTGAGATATATGGCATCGTGTGACCTTGTTGATGAATGGTCCAGATGAAATCTGGGCTTCGGGCCTTCAGGAATTCTATCTTTTCACATCCATGTTTCTTTCGAAGTGGTTATTCGTACGAGTGAAGGATCTCCTGCCACATGTCCACTTCGATCAATGGTCTATATCCACTTCGTCTCTTCGGAGTTTCGATGTTTGAGCACTAACATGTCACATCACTTAATGCCTTTCAATTTGCGGGGGCACACATCGATGGTTTGGAGTAACCTTCCTTTTTCCCCGAAATTCTTTTGATGCTTACATGTAACCCCTTGGTGAAACCGTGGTTTGGATTGCGAGACTGCCTTGGGAAATTAACTCCCATGCAACATGGGTCCCCGCAATGCCTCTTGGTCGTCGATCTCTCTCCAATGAGATCTGATGGTTATGACTTAACCTTTTCTTCACTTTCATCGGATGACCGTTGTTCCCCTGCCCTCTGATCCAAGGATCCCATATCTCTCTTGATCCCACAATGGTGATCGCTCCCAAATTCGAAGGGGACGGTCACGATCCTTCGAATCCTTACAAAGGATCTCTGACGTTCTAGCTCCTGCATAGATACTGTAATGCCATTCCTCCTGATATTTTCAACTTCATGGTCAGAATTCGATCTCGACCACGAGACTATGACCAACATACCCGACCCATACTGGCCCGATGGTTCAACAAGAAGCTTTGATACCAATCTGTAATGCCCCCAGCCACCAACGGGTTGGGAAACGCCACTACTCAGACACTTCACTTAGTTCTGATACCAATCTATAGCACACCCCGGCCACCCACAGGCCGAGGTATGCCACCTTCAATCCCACCCTTAGACTTCTTTCTCTTATCGATACCTTTTAAATTAATAAGGACGCATAAAAGAACAGATTTAACGACATGCACAACAATAACCAACAAGCATGCATATTTTAAAGATTCAATTAAATGATAAATAAATAAACAATGGAATACATTCATATACAGGTAAATAATACCATAACATAGAGCACTTTTATTTATAAATATGACACCAACTGGTTGCAGACCAAGGACGTTCCACCCAACCATAGACACTACTGCTCCAAATATCAACAATAGTGTCACCCCTGAGCCAAGGCTATGAATCCACAAGGACGGTTTCAGAGTGTTACTTGGCTTCCCAAACCAGTCATCACTCAAGCTCTCACAGGATTTCCCAACACTCCCAACAATCCAAGTACCCAACTCTCTTCTACCTAGCTTACACCACCAAAGAGAATGGACCTCCACCCTTCTTTGCCACACAATCCCTCAGATAGTCCTTCTCCATCCAGGGCTCCAGTGAAACTATTCTAGAATCTCCATGTTGGAACTCTCAGGACTTGCAGCTGTGAACAAAGTTGGACACAAGCCAATGCATATCAGACATGCAGGCCTCAATTCATGGTTGGATTACACCAATGACCTCTACGACCAATGATACCATGGCTTCTCTTTAGCATTTCATTTCCCTTTCCCAAGACAAGATGTTGATGAGGATGGATCAATGAGTGATAGGTAAGGACAGGAGGAATGAACAAGTGAACACATGAATGAATGCATGAATCAGTGATCAAGTGGATAAGCGAATAAGCGTATTAAGGAGTGAACGAGCAATCAACCAACCCCCCGCCCCTCAACAGACCAGGGAAACTTAAGTATTTTTTGGGGAGTCAAGAACCTCCTAGCCTTCCCCAATAAATTCACATAACGAATCCACTTCCTTAGACAAAAGGGTAATTAAAATAGGAAATAAACATTTATCCTCTCAAGCCCCCTCTCTTGTGGAATCATAGCCCCCTATAACTCTAGTCCTTGTCTGTCTAGTAGCCAACGATGTATTTATTATTAATAATGATCAAAACATTACATTTCTTGGGCACTCTAGCCTCTCAACATTGTAACAATACATTATTTAAAATGGGGCTCAAAACCTGGGGTGTTACACCCCAACTCCTTGAGATCTTGAGCCATCAAAAAATGAAGTCCAAATGTCAGTTCTTGTAGTTAATTTAGTAAGGCTAGAGCTAGTTGTTTATACTATGGTACAATCATTTTCATCAATCCATGTGTAGTGAAGCAGTTTATACTGCTCATATGATTGAAATGATGGTGGTTACGATCCAAAACAACCATGGTCAGTTTCCAAAAGAAAATTTCCCAAAAATGTATGTGTAAAACTGATGGGTTTATTTTAACCTTTGGGTTTCACTACAATGCGTTTCATATGAGTTTTGTTGTCAATGGAGACAAGTCAGTGGATAAATAACCTTGCATTTTCACAAACCAGTCCCTACTTAACAAAAAATCATAGGCTTTTGGAATGTCTACGAATATATAATCAATCACATGGTGAACTCTAGGATTTGAAGATAATCTAATCATAATGTCTTTTTGTTCACCCATGACTTTAACATTAGACCTGTTTAACTAAATAATCCTTGTGGTGATTTTTTTGGGTAAAACATTTATATTTTGGAATATAGAATAAGGAATGACATTGGAAGAAGCACTAGAATCTGCTAAACAATTATGCACGTTCAAATTAAAAATTTCAAATGTTAGGAGGAAAGGAAAAGCCTAGGACCTAGAATGTGATCCTATGCCTGGTTCATTCACAGTGTATTTTACTTCAACCTTATCGCCCATTTTAGCTTCAACGGTTTTTGAAGTGTTGTCAGTTATTTCTATTGTTTTCTTCTAAGAGGGAGGGGATTTGAAAGTGTTAATGATCATATCTCTCTATTGAGGAAGAGAACAAATGTCAAATAGTGATATATTTTCATTTGTTTTCTTCGGGTCTTCTATGATGATTTTATATAAAGAGTGATTGAAAGATATTCCTATATTCTTTGTTGGTTGTGAAGTGTTGGGAGTGGTGCTTTTCTCTGAGGATTTTTTCTATTTATGTGTAGTAGCAAGTGAAGTAATATTTCTGGGAGCAATGATGGTTTTAAAAGGGAGAGGGGTGTTCGTCACAGTCCATTTACTATGTAAGTTGTAGTCTTTTGAAATAGATTTAGTGGTTTGGGTGTCACCTACATATAATTCTTTGAAATTTTCGTCATCATAATCCAAACACCAGTCCAACAAGAAAATGGAAGACTCTTCAGTCTTGTCTCGTTTCTCAATGGTTTTTTTCATGGTTGTCTCTGGAGTCTTATCATCAACAATAGATTGTTGTTCCAAAAATTGGTTAATGACTAGAGTCATGGAAATTATCCACTAAGGACATATTTTCTCTAAGTGATTGGTATGATGATATGAGAAGAAATTATCCATACCAATCTCATCAAGGTTGAGGGTAAGGTTTTGGGTCTAAGTTGGTTTGGTCTAATTATTTATCTTCTTGAAAAAAATTCAGAAATATTTTTGCTGAGGGGAACCTTTACTGACATTATTCTTAAGGTAAACCACCTCATTGGATAACGTTTTGACTAATTTGAGCACAATGTCTAAGTATTTTGGTTCTTTATCATATGTTTTGGTCAGAAGCAAAGGCCTCTTACCGATTTCTTTATTTTCTTCAGTTGTTGGTTTGTTACCTATGGAAAGCATTTCTTTTTCCACCTCCTTTGCTTCTTCAAAATTCTCTGGTGAAGTTGCATTCCCATATCTCTTAACAAACACGCCTATGGAGGTATTTAAAGACAAAGTGTAGTATTCTATAGTTAATATCTTGACAGGTTCAGTATCATCGAGAAATTTGTTTAAAATAATGGTGAAACTTTGATTAAAGTCTTTTATTTTTTCTTTCTTCTCCATCTTGAGAGAAACCAATTCATTAAATAGTGTTGCAGGGGTTTTATCATCTCTGAATTTTCTAATAAAATATTTCTCAAAAGTGTCCCAATTCCTTATGGAGCTAACGATAATATTGTAGTGCCATGTAGATGCCTTATTTTCAAAGGTATACGAGAATAACCTACAAACTATGTATTCATGTTGAAAATATAGAAGGTGGACTACTAAGTAAAATTTCTTTTTGTGATCTTTAGGAGAGCATGCCTTGTCTGTTTAAAATCGAGGTTATATCCTTTCTGGGAGTTTGGGAAAGTCATGCATGAGTCCGAGCAAGTTCAAGGTTCCTCGAGACATCCATGTGGGAATGAGATTTTTATTTACCACCATGGTGGAATTATCTCTGGTATCTTATTTAGATTCAAGATTAGATTCAGAATGTTCTTCATAATCAAAACCGAGAGTAGGTCATGGAGGAGTAGGGGGGATTTTATCCAATGGTTGAGGTATCTACTGCAAAGAAACCTCGACTAAATATTCAATAGATTCAACGAGAACATTGGATTGGTTAACAAGCCTATGAATAACTCTTCTTCTAGGTAATGAAAAATAAATGGGAAAGAAACCAATCAACTTAGCTAAGGAATGGGTAATTTGGTGAGTTTCATAAAACTCTCTTTGCAGACCAACTTACCAAGTTTCAAGAGTTTTTTTAGGACTTCTGATGACGCGACATTCAAGAGTGTGGGAAATATCTTGGTAAGGGAGTTTTGGCTCAGGATTGTCCTTTGAAGTTGGGAATAGATATGGTTGAGGTTCACCAGGGATGTAATCAGGCGTTTGACCACATGAAAATCGATTTCTACCACTATCCATACAACTTATTCCCTCCTAGCACCAAAATCTATTGACATGGGAAAAATTCCCTTCAACAGACATGGGTAATCCCTAGTATGAGGTCCCAATTAAGCTTCACCCAATTTTCATTATGAGACCCATGTATATTTTTTCATGTCTGCAATTACTAGTATGAGGGTCAGTGGATGGTTTATGATGGAATCAAATCAGATGTAAACTATGGAAATGCTAAAAAAAACCTATTCTATCCTATCCTAGATAGGATAATTAATGTTAACACATTAATAGTTAAGAGTGTTATCAATACCTGCACTTATCCTTACATCAGAAAGATGTTGAAAGGGCTGACAAATACCATTAACAGACACAAAAATGAATGGATGAAAATAAAAAGTCCACAACATTAATTCACGCATGTAAATCTACTCATCATCTCAGAACAATTCATTTAAAGAGAACACCAATAAATGAAAAGACTATCCATCCATAAATTAAAAGTATAGTTATGAAAAGAAGACTCTTACAACACTTCAAAACAACTAACTTTTACTTGAATAAGTTCGCAACAAAAGACTACAAATAATCACATCAATTCTCTCTGTCAGGGCTTCTCAATATTACTTGCAACAAAAAATAGTTTTGCTCCAAAATTACAAAGTTAAAGATCCCCTTCAAAATGGGTGCTCTATTATGTTTATAGCCCTAAATAGTAACAACTTCTTGTGACTTCTTGAATTCTACAAGAATAAGTTACAAGACTCTTCATCTTCCCTTTCATTTTTCTATTAGTTTACAAAAAGAAAAAAATAAATAATGGGGAGAAACAAATTTGAATTTCATCATATGCCCTTTTATTGACTTTTGTCTCTTATGTAGGAAACCTAGACTTCGTGATATCCTGAAATAGAGATTATTTTGTGATAAATAAAGGACTCTAGGGTGATCTCATGCGCTATTGAGTTATGATAAAGGGTCTTCATTTCCATAGTTAGATTTACCATGAAATCCTAGATCATGTTTTGGGCTCTAGCGGGTTTTACAAGATAGTCATTCATTAAATTGACTATCACTTTGGATGGGGTTTTGGTGTTTTCCTACCTTTCTTTCATGTTTTCTTCTAATTCTATGAATACTTTCTCATATAATTTCAGCTGGCCCGGCTCTTCAATTTGGGGTAAATGACCTTTTAAGGTTAGCATAATAGCCTCTTTGTGGAGTTTGACACATATAATATTTTTAGTCCTTCTCAAGATTCTCCCCATCTTGTTCACAATTATCAAGAGAAATGTAATTGATCTCAACTTCCCAATCTATCATTTTTGGAAGGTATTGTGGGGCATTAAGATTATTTGTTATCCACTGATTCATATCATTTAATCCTACTCTTATTGTTGTGAATTATCTATTCTTTCTTTGATCCTTGTTGAGCTTATCCATGATTTGGGAAGATTTCTTCTGGAAGTTATGCATTCCTACATACATGTCTTTCGCTAGGTTATGGAGTTATGTTGTAACCTATTCAACACATATCATAAAATCCTACATCTTGTTATGATTCCTCTTGTAGTTTTGTAGTTCTTCTTATAGTGACCTTATTCTCTCATTCTTCTCTTCTATTTCACGGATCATGTCTCTCAAGTTTTGATCTGACTCTTGTGTGAAGGAAATGCCAGTTGAAGTGATAGACATAGGATCATCTCTAATGTTTTCTATTACCACTTATTATGTCCTCATTGATAAAAGATCGACTCCAGAAACTCTTAATTTTCCAGTTTTCTACAAAATAATCTTGTCTGAATCCTTGTCAAATATGAAAGAATTAAGGTTGGCCACCTTCCCGACCATTGAAGGTGCGTAAGCTCCTAGCCCCAATTCTCCCAATGGGAAGTGTACTAAAGTGAGGGGGATGTCCATTGACAATCCAGGAATGGCCATGTCCATGGGTCGAAGGTCTTTATCTTCTTATTTCCTTCATTTTTCTTTCTCCTCTACTGCTTCTTTCTGCTCTACTTCGGTTGTTGTTGTTGTTTGTTGTCATTTAAGCTCACATTCTTACTATTTTCTCTTATTTTGTTCTTTAACTTTTTCTTTAGTAGCTTAAACTAATTTTCTATTTTTCTCTTCTTCTCTTTGATCCTTAAACTTTTCTTCCTTTTCATTCCTTTGTTTCTTTGCTACATATTTTGTTGATTCCTTATCTTTTCTTTTATGTTATGTCTCCTCTTTTGCACGATCTTCTTCCTCATGTTTCTTGTTTTGAGATTCTTTGGCTCTTTGCTCATATTCTACTCTACCTCCTTTTGTGGGTCGCCTCTTCTTTGGAATATCACATCATGAAATGTTCTCTACCTGCAGTGAATATCTTCTTCTTCCTAGACATATATTGTGTATCTCCACCTACATTTATGGTTGTTCCAGAGGGAACTAGAAATGTTCAGAGGGTCGTGCCTTTAGAATCTCTCTTCGCAGAAGTGGAAAGAGGTCATTGTGTTCACTGGTTTGTGATTATCTTATGTATTTGAATGATTATGAACCGACCCAAAGTGGTAGAGGTGGATAGATTGATTTTTTTTTATCTCTATATAGTGTTGTGCCTACCCCATGTATCACTATCTGATAGGAAATGTCTTATAGAACTTGCCTGTTTGGCATGAAATTGGGAGAATATGGGGAGCTTGGTGACTCCATCTACTCTGATCTATGTCACATATTAGAGAATCTATCAGTCACCTACTCTTGCTACAATGTCCTGATCCTTATCCATCACATAGGGTGCAGGTGAACAAAATGTTGATGTTGGTGGTAGCATAGGACAAGTATTTTCGCATAGGTCTATGTGTATAGATGTGTGGAAATCATCCAAACCCTTCTACTCTTGAATTTATTTTAATTAAAGGAATTATTAAAGTAAATTTATTTTTTAATTAATTATGTAATTAGTTAATTAAGTTATTTAAGGAAATTACTAAAAGTAATTAACATGTTTCTAAATCTCAAGTGAGGAGATTAGATATAGATTGTAACTTATGATTATAAAATCAAGGCTAGAGTGAAGGAGGAAGACACTTGAACTGTGTTTAGGGAGTCAACACAAAGTATTGGATCATGAAGGACTATGATTCAAGATATTGGATAGGTGGACAAGGACTTCCATCTAGAGATCAATTCAAGGAGAAGAGAGAATAGAGGCATCACATGTGGGTTTCCATTAGAGGAAGTCACATGAAAGTGTAACATGATACAAAAAAAATTCATAAAGTATTTCCATACATGTACACGAGTTTCAGTGGATACATTAGAGTACATAATCAATTTTGTTGAAGGAAATTCACATACACCTCAGAAAGCATGTAGTTTTGGGTCATACAATAGATCAAACTTTACCAAGTTCATCTGCATTTGTATTTCTCTCAGTGGGAAACTATCCCTATTATGAGAGCCCTAATTTTAGCATAATAAAATCATTATCAACATGTTTTCCCTTCGGAGGTATACACCCAAAAATATTGGTGTTTATGTGTGCATGGTTTGGTTTCCTTGCTTATGCTTCCAATGCATGTTTAATTGATTACTTGGTCGTGATTTAATTCAATAAGATATTTATTTGGAATTAACTATCGGATGTTGGGTAGGAGAAATTGCAACATGGTATCAGAGTGTGATCTCTTGTTATAACCCTAAATTGCACCATCCATGCTTACCTGGCATCAGGCCAACTCATTGCCCTGCATTGCCAAAGCCATGCTGAATAAAACCTTGAAAAAACACTTAAAGTAAGCAACCCACGCCCTAACCCATCACTGGGCGCGTTGGAATGCTTGTTGTCCTTCTACTGCACGCGTTGGACCATGGGCTAGTTCACTACAGCCCGCGGTTACCTAACAAAGCAAAAAATTAGGAAAGTTTCCACCGGGACGAAAAGCTTTGTGTCAGTTAACTAGAACTCCTAGCCATGCATGGTCGAAAGTTCGTCTAAAACCCTAGCTCCTTCTAGCCTATAAAAGAAGGGGTAGGGGTACTATTCAAAGGAGGAAAAATCATAACAAAGAAACTCTGCCCAATTGCCGAATCCGTTTTGTCCCAACCCTTTAGCCTTTCCTCAAGCTTTAGGAGAATTCAAGCAAAGCAGTTGGAGGACAAAGAAGAGGAGGAGCCCAGGATCAGGATCGAGGAACGGTGGCCGGTCTCTATAATCATTGTAAGTTGGTTCATATTGATATTAATAAAAAGATACTTTTCCCGTCCCAAATACATGAGTCTTATATGTTTTATGTGATTTGTGTTTAATCTCTAACCCTTTAGTAGAACAATAGCATGCATGCATAGTTTTGTCTTGATTGCAGGATCACTTTTTGGAAGGAGCAGCAGAAGCAAGGAGACAAAGCTCAATGGAGGATCTACACCAACCGTCGATAAAAAGGTTAGTTGGTTCTTCCCTTGTTTGCTTGTGAAAAATGGTTTTAGGTTGGGGTAGAAGGTTAAAAGTAGTTTATGA
>JZKD02S2372679.1:298721-315072 GCA_000966675.3 Picea glauca
AACAACCACAGGGGTATGAGGTCAAAGGGAAGGAGAATTTGGTATGTAGGTTGAAGAAGAGCTTGTATGGCCTAAAGCAAGCTCCAAGGTAGTGGTATTTGAAGTTTGACAGGTTCATGACAGAACAGGGTTATATTAGATGTTATTCTGATCACTGTGTTTATTTTAAAAGGCTAGAAAATGGAAGTTATATTATCTTGCTATTGTATGTAGATTACATGCTTGTTGCAGGGTCTAATATGCATGATATAAATATGCTCAAGAAGAAATTAGCCAATTCATTTGCAATGAAGGATTTGGGTATTGCAAAGAAAATCCTTGGCATGAGAATAACAAGAGACATAAAAAATTGCAAATTGACATTGTCTGAGGGTGAGTACACAAAGAAGGTGTTGGAGAGGTTTAGAATGCAGAATGCAAAACCAGTTAATACACCTTTGGCTAGCCATTTCAAATTAACTAAGGAAATGTGTCCCAAGACACAGGAGGAGATAGAATACATGTCCAGGGTCCCTTATTCATCAACAGTTGGTAGCTTGATGTATGCAATGGTTTGCACAAGACCAGATATTGCACATGCAGTGGGAGTTGTGAGCAGGTATATGAAAAATCCAGATAAAGAACATTGGGAGGCATTAAAGTGGATTCTCAGGTATTTGAGAGGTTCTACTACTCATGCATTATGTTTTGGAGGTTCAGACACTTTTTTACAGGGATATGTTGATTCAGATATGGCAGGTGATAAAGACAGTAGGAGGAGCACCACAAGGTATGTTTTTACTATAGCTGGAACAATAGTAAGTTGGATTTCAAAACTGCAAAAGGTTGTTTCACTTTCAACAACAGAGGCAGAGTATGTTTCTGCTACAGAGGCTAGTAAAGAGATGATTTGGTTACAGAGGTTTATGGAGGAATTGGGAAAGAAGCAGGAGAACAACAGGTTGTACTGTGATAGTGAGAGTACAATTCATCTTGCAAAGAACTCAACCTTCCATTCGAAGACTAAGCATATACAATTGAGGTACCACTTCATATGATCTTCCTTGGAAGATGGACATTTGAAGTTGGAAAAGATACACACTAGCCAAAATCTTGCAGACATGTTAACAAAGGGAGTAACTAGGGAGAAACTAAGTTCCTGCTCAGTTTCAGTTGGTCTTCAAGAATGAATATGAAGATGAGAAATTTGCTAGGTCTAAGAAGGTTCAGAGTCTAGCATATACAACAGCGGTGGAGTTGTTGAGATCAGTCTCCAAGTGGGAAATTGTTGGTTGTGGAGCCTGATTATCTTCCTGATTCATAGGTCCTTGCTTTCATTCATGTTTATACCCCATGAAGTATTTACACCCCATAAGTATGTACACTCTTCCATGCGGGGGAGTGCAGAGGGGGGGTACCCCCTCTGCGGGGTCCGGGGGGCCTATCCCCCCATATGGGGGGTCTGGGGGCAAGCGGGCCCCCATCAGGGGTTCGGGGGCGAAGCCCTCGAAGAAAAAATTGCCTTGTAAATGTATATTGTAATTTCATTGTAAATCTGGACTGTTCATTATAAGGTCACATATCTAACGGTAGAGATTATGTTAGAGTTTTTTGCCTTAGAAGGAAACCCTCTTTTATGAAGGAAATGTATTGCAGCTATGGTTGATGGAATATATTGTATTCTGAGATAGGAGACTGTGAGAGAAAGAAGAGGAAGTTACATTGGGTTTGTTGTAGGTTGTATCCCTTCATATGCTGGATAATAATAAAGGAAGGACCTGGCAATTTCTCTAGTGGACGTAGCCCACACTGGGTGAACCACGTAAATCTGTGTCTCTATTGTATTGTGTATCTTCTGTGTTTTGTTTCTGCATTTGTTTTATTTTATTGCTCCATGGTCCTGTTTTGCTAACACAGGAGCTATGGTGGCTATACGCATTAGCATTCTTTTATTAATATAGGTAAACTACTGAGCAATGATACATTGTTTCCGAAAGAGTTTTTGGTACTGTGTTTTGTTTTTCTTTGTTAGGATTAAGCAGTATCTACCGTGTTTTCTGAGTTATTTCAAAGTTTGAAAAACCCATGGAGTGAAATTCTGTTGTGTGTAACTCGCTTGTACATCACTACACTTTTTGAGTTTTACCGCTCTTGTCTTAAGTTGAACATAAGTGTAATTATAACGACTCTGTGAGCCGTGGAATAGGGTTTTGTGCATGTGATAGAAGTACTGTAGGTATTTTGTTTTTGCGTGGATATATACATAAACATTTTTCCTCTTAACTTACGGTGAAAGTCAGTACCCAGTTCCTTTGATAGGGAATCTTCCAGATTTCCCGTCAATATCGTTATCTGGGTTCTCTTATTATTTCTCTTGTAATGGATCATGACCCTTGGCATTGTTTGTATTCCTGTTAATATGAAATAAATATACGTTCTGTTTAGTTACCCTATGATAAGGACTCTGTTGATTCTGTGAGGAAAACATTGTTGGGTCTAAATTCTTTTAAATGCATTCGTTGTCTTCTGTAATTATTTCATTAGCTTCTTGTTTTCCATTTGTGACGGGATTAGTATGCTCCGTATGGAAAACGTTGATAGATTTCCTTCTTTTAAATTATTATCCTATCTCTGAAATTACTTAACTTGATTCTTGATTTCCCTAAGTTAAGGAATTTGGTTTACTCTATGAGGAAATGTTGACATTTCACTCCTAAAAATGTGATCATCGTCTATGTGGTTAGTCTTGGTAATTGTTCTCTGTAATTTATTCATTGCACTAGACTTGATAATTACTTCTCTGTAACTATTCTTCATAATTACTCTCTGTAATTTTTATCTCTGTACTAGACTTGGTAAATGCTTCTCTGTAACTATTCTTCGTAATTATTCTTTGTAATTTTTATCTATGTACTGGGCTCAGTAATTGCTTCTCTGATATGATGTGGTATAGATTCCTTTTAATATTGTAATGGTTAACTTCATGATAACCTTTCTATTTTAAAGAACTCATGAAACTCGTGATGGATTGTTAAACACAACAGATCTCTGCTATGGTATCTGGGTTTAAAATCATATTTGACTTACGTTTATGGATGGGTAAATCATGAAGATGGGTAACACTTTTGCTTGTTTTATGACAATGTTTTTTTAATTTTAATAAGTTCTTCAACTTCGATTAAACAAAAGTATTTTTTTATTTAGAATTTTACTTTACTGTAAAAACAAAACTCGTGAAGAATTTTGTTATCTTTCTACTCACTATTTTTCATTTTTTTTTTATTTAGATTTGATATGTCAATTTGGAAATTGTTTGACAGTATGTTCCTTAAAAATGAAGGGAAAGATAATGAGTTATTTCCCCCCCAACAATGTATCCATTATTAAACTTTTTTTTTTTTACAAATGAAATATACTACAAAAATCTACATAGACTCTATTTTGTGATGACTATAGTTTTGAATCTAATGGATCAATATTATAATTTCTAGAATTTTTTGAAGTTGACCAATCTGAAAAGGTTACATATTTTAAACACATGTTTTCCCCCACCATGTATCTATCTTAATTTTTACTTAAAATTAAAATCTAAAAATACCCTTTTGAAGCGAACAATTTAAATATTATGAATATAAATTTTCCATAATTTTCCATAATTTTCCATAATTTTCCACTGTGTATTTTTAGAGTTATGGATTTTTCATTTCACTCAATCATAATCTTGCCTAAAAATATTATGCAATGATTGTTTTATAAAATTAAATAAAATTAGATAAAAACAATGAAAATGAAAACAAATTATATCCAACGAAAGTAGATTCAATTTTGAAAATGGTGGTATCAATTCTGAAACTAAATTCCGAGTATTTGTAGGAGTCCTCTACCTCCAAAGATCAAGTAAGATGGAGAGAATTTGCAGTTTCCTGCAAACAATCTCATTTTCAGGTTTTCGGCCGAAATATTCTTTCAGTCGAAACATAGTTTTTAACGGGATCCGTTAAAAATAAATGTTTCTGCCAAAAAGTCTTTCGGCCGAAATATGCTTACCGCATGAAAAACAATTATCGAAAAATTATTGTACACGAATTTTGAGGGTACCGTCAGGGCACCATTCAATTTGACATGCAAATTTTTGGCCGAAAAAATTCCTAGCAACATTTTTTCGGCGGAAAAAATGTCACTAGGAATTTTAGAGACCCGATTCTCACAAAAGTGTTACCCATATTCATGATTTTACCCGGATATGAGTTTGATGATGAGTCCCTTTTTTGCGAGGGAACCCATCATACTAATATGAACCTACTCCTCCTGCCGAGTCGCAAAATTCTAACTTCGCGAGGGTAAAAGGATGTTCGGAATTCAAATAAGCCTCGAGATAAGTACGTGCACCCTTTTCTCATTCTGTTTATCTTGTTCCTTCAATTGATTTGAGGGGTTAGTAATAATATTTTGGTTTCCCTTTGGAGGTTAACTTTGTATGCTGTGATTTCGTAAAAGGAAACGTCCTATGTTTTAAAAGGTACTTGGGTTCCATCACAAATGGGTTTCTTGTTGAGATTCCCTTCCACAAATCAATGATAGATTCTTTAAATTCTGTTTTAAATTAGCTAGAAGAGATTATTGGGTATGCAAAACCCCAATTGTATTAATATTTTTACTTAGAAGAAATATACAAGGCCCCGTGTACATCAATGACCTATAAATTGCATAATAAAATTTTCCATGACAATCTCTGAGATCCATTGTATCAGATAGCAATTTCTTTAATATATATATAAATATTTATGAGACTTTGAATTTATCTATTTTTATTCTCAATTATGATCGCAAGAGTTTTCTTCACTCCACTGGTTTGAGAGATAAAATATAGGAAGAAGTAAAACTATGTAGTTTACTTATTATTTCTCTGATACAATCTAATTCCTTTGGTTTACTTTTTTTCTTTTCTGAAGTAGTTAGTTTTCATGTGTGAAAATCTCCATATAGTGACTATTTTGTTTTAGTACCTACACATTTGTCTATGTAGATCAATTATGTAGCCTACATACATATATTGTAACTAATGCAAGTCAAATCCCACTAGAAACATTAACAGGTATTTAAGCAGTAGGCCAATCAACACACCTATTATGGCCATGAGGCACACCTATAGTTCATTACCTACATATATAATATCAACCATATAACACTTCAAAAAATGAAAGTAAATAGTTAAGATACATATATGAACAACGATGTTGGGAAAACAAATGGAATAACCACGTTCCACCCAACCGTAGATACAAAACAACCACAATTACTTGTCTTGATCACCCCCTATCCTGACCATGAATCCATAAGGGAAAATTGAGCATCACTCCTTATCCACTATCTCACTAAACAATTCAGATAAATTGTTTTCCTAATACAAGATGTGCTCATAACAACAAAACAATTCTTTTCCCAAACATACTAAGCATCATCCTGTCTCCCACATATGTTTTATATATCTCATGCCTAGGACTTTCCATTCCTTCCCCTCCTTGGGAAATTCCCAGCTTTACAAATCCTTGACTTTTAGGGGTTGTTAGTGACAAAACTCAACTTTAGACACTTTTGAAAATCAGCTCTGAGTTAACTCAACCCTGTTCCCCGCTCATGGAGTCATAGTCAACTATTTTAACCTCATTGTTCCATCTGTTCCCCATCATTAAATTTATTAAAAATGTTTGTCTCATACATGTGTCCATCAAAAGAGGATAGTTGGAAAGTCAAACTTTTGTCCAAGAGTCATAAAATAATAATTACATACTTCCACAATCTATAATATAAATTTTCAAAAATGAAAATTTGTTTTTAAAATAACAACGTTGAAATATATATATTTTTTGAATAATTCGAGGATATCACATCCTCGCCCCCTTAAGTATAACACTATCCTCAGTGTTCAAATCATCTCTTGGAACATATTTGGATAAGATTTCCGCATTTCTTCTTCCAATTCCCATGTAGCCTCCACTAAAGTACTTCCATTGCACTTTTACTTGGGTGATGGATCTGTTACAAAGTACTGTTTCTTTCCTGTCCAAAATGCATAGAGGTTTCGCTTGTAACTCAACTTCTGGTTCCACCTACACCATGTTACAATCAATGATGTGAGTAGGATCATGAATATATCTTTTTAATAGTGAAACATGAAAAAAATTATGAACTTTTAAATTTGTAGGGAGTGCTAGTTGATACACCACTGGTCCAATTGAAGTTAAGATCTCGAAAGGACCGAAAAATATTGGTGCCAACTTGGAACAACTTCCTAGTCTTAGGGAGATTCTCCTTGCTTTGAATTTGAGATATACATGCTCTCCAATTTTGAATTCCTGGTGTCTCCTTTTTAGATCTGCATAGCATTTCTACCGATCTTGTGCCTCTTTCAAGTTCTGTTGTACTATTTTGACCATCCTTTCCATTTCTTGGAGAATTTATGGTCCAATCATAATCCTGTCAACCGGATTATCCCAACTGATCGAGATTGTACATTTCCTTCCATATAAAACTTTGAAGGGACTCATCTTAGCTGATGCTTGATACCCATTATTGTATGTGAATTCAACTAAATGTAGATATTCTTCCCACTTAGCTAGTTTTGTCCTTACATACATTTGTAACATGTCTTTGATAATTTTATTTGTTCATTATGTTTTCTCATCCGTTTGTGCATGATAACTCGTGTTGAAATTCAAATTAGTACCCAAACCTGCAAACAATTCTTTCCAAAAATTGGATGTAAATTTGACATCTCTATCTGAAATTACCATCTTAAGAATCCCATGCAACCTAAATATTTATTTCATAATTTTTTCAATGATACTAATCACTTTGTGTAATCTACCCCAAATTTCCCAAATTTTTTTTTTTTTTTTTTCGTTGAGGAACATTAAAACTCCTTGGCTCTTCAATATTTGTTCAAACATAACTTTATCATATGCAGAGTAGTTTTATCATCTCTACTGGATTCTAAAACTTATGTTTATTTTGTACTTAATACAATTGTGACCAGGGCTATCATAGCCCTTAGAATATCTACCTCTCTCTGTTAAATTATGCTGTGCAAAAGTCACATTGCACAATAATCTAAATATTATCTCATAGTCTACCCATAACCATTAATGTTTATCCATTTTGACATGCATTCACATCATTTACTATGTACTATCATATGGATCTCATAGTGTGGACATTATCCATGTCCAAAAGTATATATATATATATATATATATAGTTTATTACATAAACTATCATAACCTTACTCTATATATACCAGCATACTTATGCTAATATACAACACTATATAATATATGGATTCCATGTATAACTCGATTCACAGTATAAATATTTCGTTTAACATATGTGTCACTAAACTTATCTATAGGATAAATATACTGTTTAACATACATAGCAATAAACCTATTCACTGTATTGCATAAGAGTGTAATACACAAGATATTATCATGACACGACTAACGATATAGTTATCTATCATTATCGTTTAGCATACAGGGCACTACATGGTTAACATATCGTTAACAACCTCCCAAAGATACCTGTCATTAATCCCGAGTTTTAACATGTTCCGAACCATACAAAGTATGCCATTAACCTAAAGTGGTGAGCGTAACCATTATACACTGTTTGTAACCCTAAATAGCTGGCATCACAAGTCAACATTAAATTTGTTTGTAAACTGTTTAATGGAGGATGTCAGTCTGGCATTAAAACCCTGGATAAACCATTTAATGGAGACCTGAGTTGTACCACCCTGGAAATGACACTTAGCCACCGCGTCCAACGTAACCCTGCCACCTCCATAGTTTCACATGGTAAAGTACTGACACGTAACCATCGCATTACTCTTATAACAAGGCCCAAGGTAATTCTCATTGTAACGATTGTTCTCTACACGAAGAAAGTTTTTTCTCTTCAAGATAACCTTTCTCTGCTCTGCATGGCCGACGATAATGGAAGATCGACTCTGAATAAATGAAAAGGGAGGAGGCCACACGACTCTAGTTCCTCTATTATGCAAGGTATGTAATACTTCACTACCCTTGTACTCTGTAACTTAGGCACAATTCTTTGTTTGGTAATTGAATTAGTCTACCTCTTCCGTAAATGTTTTCCTCCCGAATGGATCTTCTGGGTTTTACAGTTCTCGAGACTGGGGTTTCAGTGCTCCCGGGTTGACTGATTCTCTTCTAATCTTCGTGGCTTATGGTGCTCTTGTGGTCATAAACATTTTACCAATTATATGTTTGTATTCTTTTTCATCGTCCTATATGCATGATTATAGCAATGGTAAACCCACTATTTACCCATATCGATTTTTGTTTGTTCTTTGTGGAATCATCCCATAAATCTTCACCCTGTGTGAGATATACTAACTTTGTAATTTGTAAATCTGTTCTGGAGTTTATGGTTTAGCATTCAAATGTGTAAAGGGTAATCGTAAGCATATGCATAGAGTTTCAATCCTGTGTAGTTTTGTGCTCTGTGGTTTTGTGTTACCCCTTCGTGGGACTCATTCCTTCTCTGTATGAATATATGTATATACATATCTTAATAATCCTTTAATGATTTCTTGGATGCGAGCTGTGTATTTTTTATACCACTTGGTGAAAAACCATAGCTACCCTATGCATATAAGTGTAGCCAAAATCTCTTCTGTGTTCTCTTCCTAATTCACACCCTGTGAATATTTTAAAGGTTAACCCTATGCTCGTGATTTACCATCTGGGTTCCCTACAACAACATCTACAGGGTAAGCATTAACCTTCTGTTTTGTAAATTTCCCTTGGTACTTGTACAGTGATAAATGTATCGACAAGTTTTTACTCTCTGGTTGCATAATTTATCATTTTTGTTTTATATAGCATAGGTATATGTGAATTGAGAAACATCGATCCTTTTTTCATGGAGTTTCATTATACATTTCCTATAGTGAGCCCGTATCAGTCACCATTGATCGTCTGTTGCGTAGATTTCAATCCGTGTTTTATTTACATATCAATTCATAATTTAATTCTGGATTATACATAGTAAAAGTTTAGACATTATTCGTACTATGTACATGTCTTTTTCTTTTCAATTGATTGCCTCTATGGAAAAATTGTGATTACGCTATGAAATTCTAACTCAGAATTTCATTCTCTGTGCATGAATATTGATATTTACCCATATGGGAATTCATAGATGCGCCCTATGAGATTATCTGGCTTAATTATTTTTACATTCTAAGTATTTTACATAGCGTCGTGTAAATCGTGACTTAGGCTCTGTATATATACAAAGGTATTAATTTCACCCTTTGTGGGGATTCACATTCGTTCTCTATGTAGTTACTTTGTCACTGTGAAATTCATAACTTGTATAATTTCTTTATCACTGTACGATTCATAACTTTTATATTTTCTTTATTCCTGTATGATTCATAAATTGTATCTTTATTTTATTGTTGTATAAATTGTAGCTTCCATTCTGTGCATATAAAAGAATTATACTCAGATTACATTAATTAATGATGGGGCCCTGATTCGTTTTTGCGAGGGTACCCATTAACTAAATTATGGATCCACTCCTCCCCTTCGGTCGTGGAAGGATCGTCGCACAAGCTCCAGTGGCGACTTGGTCCTTCACTGAACTCAAGCTAAGTATTGTTTTATATTAGTCGTTATAAATAATTTCCATTTAAAAGGATAATATAGTTTACTAAAACCTACTCTTTATTTTTGCAGGTTTATACAGTTCGAGGGAAATAGATCAAGGAAATACTTCTTACTCGAAAAGGTATTCGAGTTTTGATCTTTGCGTTTAAGTAATACTCCTTATATTGTGTCTACCAGTGGTAATGGAGTCCTTTCCTAGGGTACTCCACTGTAATAATTTGAACCCTGGTCTCATGGACACACAAGTTGTTTTGTAATTTATTTTCAATTGAATATACAGGTTGTTGAAACCATTTTGAACAAGGTTCAGTTAATGTAACAGTTACTGCAACATGCATTTTTAGACTATTGAATCATTGTTTTCCTGTGGTTATAAACATAAATAATATCTAATATATAAAGAAGAGGATTGTTATTTGTTCCATCTATTTCTTATGGTACTTGTACATATCTGAAATAGTAATTCAACATGTATATATATATCCAAATCAATGGTTAATATGAACATAGCAACAATACTATTTTCCTTTATGCTTGAACTCATATATATGTACAGGTATACGCAATCATTTATGTATGCGCATAACCCTGCTTAATAATTATTAGGAACATACAACAATTCTCTCATTTCTTTATGTATGATTACACATATGTATATATATAGTTATCTATATATGTACAACCCTATTTCATTAGTAATTAGAACCTACAGTAGTTCTACTATTTCTGCCAAGTGAGCACACATATATATGTATAAACAATCATCACATAAACCATCTCATTCCTAACAAATAATAATCAACATAATATTAACAAGAATGCAAGTAAAGATACATATATGAATCTGATGTTGGGACACAAATGGATCATCCACATTCCACCCAACCGTAGAAGAAAACAACCAATTTTACTTGCTCCATTCACCCCCTAGCCTAACCATGAGTCCATAAGGGTGAATTGAAGTGATCCTCATTTGATAAAGTCACCTTCCATAGATCAGAAATTTCCTTGACTCACACTAACAGTGTTCATGACAACAAGTAGTTTCTTTTCTCCAACATACTAAGCATCGTCTTGCCTCCTCCATATGTTGTATTTATATGCACCTTGTTCCTAGGTTTTTCCTTCCCTCCTTGGGAAATTTGCATATTTACAAATCCATGATTTTTAGGGGATGCTAGTGGTCAAATCCCTCATTTTCCACTTGTAAGAACCATCCCCGAGGAAACTCAAATATGTTCGCCACTCATGGAGTCACGATCAGTTGTTTTTAACTTGGCTATTCCATTTGTCTTCCAGCATTTAGTTTATAAAAAGGTTTGTCTTTTACATGTGTCACAATCAAAGAAGCTAGTTGGGAAAGACAAATCTTTTCCCAACAATCATACATAATTAATTACAATAATCAAATTCCAAATTCGGATTTTCCATAAATGACAAATAATTTCCAAATCTGAATTTGCCAAAAACAAAAATTTATTCCCAAGTACACTTAGACTTTAATAATCAATTATTTTTTGGGATATTACACTTTGTAAGTAGATTTCACAGGTATAAAATGTGTAGACTTAATTAGCTTATCAATCACTACCATAATTGAGTCGTTTTGTCTTTAAGTCTTAGGAAAACCTCTGATGAAGTCCATTGAAATAATTTCCCACTTCCATTCGAGTATAGGAAGAGGTTATAACAAACCTGTCAGATGTTGATGCTCAGCCTTTACCTGTTGACAATCTAAACATTTAGACAAGTATTCAACTGTTTCATTTTTCACGTTAGGCCAATAAAACTGTTTTCTTAAGGTTGTTATCATTTTCTGGTATCCTGGATGACCAGAATATGGATTTTTGTGCATCTCATCAAGAATTTGCATCTTCAATTAAATAGAGTTAGGTACATATAACTTGTTTTTGAACCTTAACAACCCACTTTTATCTATACTGAGATATGTATTGTGCTGATTTTCCTCATTTATTTGCAATTGTTTTGTTGTTTTGATGTATTTTACATCATTTCTGCTTGCAGATTTAATCCTATCCTCAATATAATTTTCAACTTTGCTGATAATTTCTTTATATAGCTCATTAGTCCTTCGAATTAGTGCATCTGCAACTTTATTTTCTTTTCCCTTGATGTGTCATACCTCAAAATCGAACTCACTTAAAAAGTCCAACCATCTCACATGTCTTGCATTGAGATATTGTTGACTGAACAAGTGTCTTACACCACTGTTATCCGTCAGTAATAGAAATTTTATTCCCATTAAATAATGCCGCCACATTTTAAATGCATGAATTACCCTTATTAACTCTAGATCGTGAATTATGTAGTTTCGTTCATGTTCCTTTAATTTGCATGATTCATAACAAATGGCGTGTCCTTCCCGTGTTAGAAATCCTCCTAATCCTTCTTTACTTGCATCCACACAAAATGTAAAGTCTTTATCTCGGTCTGCCACCTTAAGGATTGGCGTTGTAGTTAACAGTTCATTTAGTTTATCAAAAATGTCTTGGCATTTTTTAGACCAATTAAATTTCATTCCCTTTTTCTGCAGTGATGTAATTGGATAAGCGATTTTGGAAAATCCTTCAATAAACCTCGGGTAATAGCCAGTAATCCTCATGAATGACCTTATGTCTTCTACGTTTTTAGAAATAGGCCATGGCTCTAATCTTTTCACGGTCTAGTGCAATGTCGTCTTCTGATATTACATGCCCTAAATATTGTATCATCTTTTGGTAGAAATCACATTTATCAAACATAACATACAACTTATGTTATCTTAGAGTCTGTAATATTATTTTCAAGTGATGTTCATGTTCTTCTTCAGTTTTTGAATAGATTAGTATATCATCGATAAAAATCAACACAAATTTATCCAAATATTGGCTGAATATACTATTAATCAAGTACATAAAAGTTGTTGATGCATTAGTAAGTCCAAATAGAATCAATACAAATTCATAATGTCCATAACATGTTATGAATGTTGTTTTGTTTATGTCTTCATCCTTTATCCTGACTTGGTGATAACCAGATCTCAAGTCTATCTTAGAGAATATTTTTTCTCCTCCAACCTGGTCAAAGAGATTGTTGATTCTAGGTAAAGGGTATTTATTTTTAATCATCATTTTATTGAGTGGACGATAATCAATACATAATATTAGTGTTCTATCTTTCTTTTTAACAAACAAAACTAGTGCTCCCCAAGGTGAAACACTTGGTCTGATGTATTCTTTATCTAACAGAATTTTTAGTTCTGTTAATTTGGGAACACTCATTCTATAAGGTTACTTTGATACTAAGTAATATCGAGGCAACAGATTGATAGAGCAATCTATTTATCTCCTTGGAGGTAGTTCTAGTATCTCTTCTACAAATACATCTTTAAACCCCTAAAGGATTGCAAAGTCTTCCAAACTTGGTTTGCTTTGTTTTTACAAAATATTAGTTACTTGAATAGAATATACTTTGCAACCCTTATTAATACATTTCTTGAATTGCATTGCTCATATTTCTCTAATAGAAACTCATTTTTTGATTCCATGTACTGTTCTTGCTGTATTGTTTTCATCCTTGTACATGAATGACTTTTCATAATAGTTCAATATCACTTTATTCCTTTCTAACCAGTCCATACCAATAATTATGTCATACGAACCTAAAGGTAATACATTCATATTTAACCTTGTATTCTGACCACTTATACTAAGTTCACAATCATAAACAAATTTTGTTACCTTTCTTTTTGTCCTTGTTGCTAGCTGTACTAACCAGGATTTAACATGTTTTACCTTCTTTAACTTGTTCAATTCTTCTAAGGTTAGAGTAATATAACTTAGACTAGCTCCTGGGTCAATTAGTATAGAGACATTTGTTGTTATAAATTTTACCTTCAATTTCCACAATAGTGGATTGATGATCTTCTTTCGTGCCATCCAAAGTTGCATTGATATTATGCATTCTTCTACCAATATCTCTAACTGTTGAAGCCTCTTGAATATTGTGGACTGAAGTTTTTATTGATTGGTTTAAGCGTTGACAATTTCTCATTAAGTGGGGTTCTCCACACTCCCAACATTTCAACAGTTCTCTCGGACTGTCCCCTATCTTCTTGAATCCCAAATTAAATGGTTTATTTCCCCATTAAGTGTGTTGTGTGTTAGAGGGATAGTATTTCCTTTGGAATCCTTTAGTCATGTTGCGGAAATGGTCTAGTTGGAAACCTTTCTTGCGATGATTCAACTTATCCTACTTCTTATCTTTTCAAGCCTTAGGAGTTTCAGATCTCTGTTTATACTATTCATAACACATTCCGGCCTTCCTAAATACCTTATTTAAAGATTTAGGATTATCAAATTCAATTCTGTCTTTATAATAATGTGGTGGACAACATAAGAACCTTTGAATTTTTACCTTATCTTCTTTGATATAAGGCACAAACCTCAACAAATCTAAAAATTTATTAATCAGATCATCCATAGACATTTTTCCTAGTCGCAATTCGTAAAATTATTTAGAATAACTTTCTGATAGGTACTGTTTCTTAAAATAATTTTTTGAATTCTGACCATTCCATCTGTTTTTGTTTCAATCCTTTCACTAGCTTTAGGTCTTTCCACCAGATACTAGATTTTCCTTTTAAGTTATAAATGGGCATTCTAACCTTCATACTACTAGAATAATTATAAATATGAAAGTATTTCTTTATCTATAGAAGCTAGGATTCAACTTCCTAACCAATCTTTGAATCTCTATCAAAAGTGGAGGGTATTATATTTTTGAATTCACCTTCGAGGTGATCCAATTGTTTTCTCTTCTTCCCTATAGATGCCTTGTTTTCTATCATTTGTGTGTTGTCAGAAGACCTGTATTGTCTCTTTGATTCATGACTAGAATTCTTTGAGGAATTTTTACCGACCTCCTCTTCCATTTGTTTATTTCTTGGAATCTTCTTTATTTCTATACTGCGTAACAAATTTTCATTTATTTCTAGTTGATCTTCTCGAGATTTCTTTAACTTTTCATCATCGAATTTAAACACCTGCAATTCCACAATACAATTCCTCATCGTTTCCAATACTTTGGTGGTTGAAATTCCCTCACTATCATGTTATAGGTCTCTAGAGATATCTTGATTGTGGTTCCTCTCAGGTCTGTCTCCTTCTCCATTCTGTGCTGACATTTTTACAAAAGACATTTTTTTTGTGTTTGTAAATATTATTTGTTATATTTTTCTTTTAGCAAAATAACTTTCTGGTGTTTCCCTTAGGCGTAAGTGTTGTAACCAACAACTATGATACCATATGTAATTTACCCCAAAATTAGCTACAAAAAAAAATTAATAGAGGGGGAGAAACTGTGAGTCTTGTTGTCAATTACATTATAAGTTTCACCAATGTTTTCAACCATTCCTTACTAGAATCAACTCTTTGTTTTCAACTTAAAAACTTTATTTATACTATTATCCATAAGAGAGGAAATTAATACTCTCATTATAATGACACCCTTTCATAACATTATTACCTTATTCATGTAGTGCAATTAAGGTTTTCTTCGTAATAATTTATTCCTATACTGTAAGGAAAACCCTAAACCTAACCCATATAATTTTATGCTATTCTATAGTGCATAAAGATTGATCCATATTGAATTTTGTTTTCTAAGCTAGGAGGAATAGACATAACCATCACGATGGATCACGATGGATTGTAGTATTTTTATTATATATATATATATATATATATATATATATATATATATACCCATTCTACCCATATTACTTTAAACATAGTCTTGACTAAGATATGCAATAGACAAGGAGCATATACAGTTCCTTTCTCGAGGTCATGATCATAGAACTTCGCGTTAAAGGTAATTGCGCTAGATATTAAGCTTAATTTGACATATGTTTCACCATTTATTAGCAAGCCCTAAGTACGCTACCCAAAAATGAAAGGGTTATAGTGTCTTCTTATGAAATAATGGATGATAAAAACAAACCTATAATTCAGAAGTCTATGAATTGATACTACTCTTTAATATCATTAAAGTTATCGCAGGATCTTAATAAAAATAGTTTACCTACCATGTAATCTCGTTCTGATGTTCCAGGGTCCTAACCAATGTGGGCTCTCCACTTTTATAATTTCACATGGTAGTCTAGAAAATGTACTCAGTCATTCCTCCCACTACGAGTGATGGGATCGAGGTCTATAATCACTCAAAGGTTTTTCTCCTGTTACATTGCTCCACTAAAATTTCTTCCTCAAACGCTATTCTTGTAACCATTTTACTCTATAGAACACCGAAAGGCAACCGTGAGATATGGTGGCTATACGCATTGGCGTTCTTTGACTAATACAGGTAAACTACTGAGCATTGATATCTTGATTCCAAAAGAGTTTCTGATACTCTATTTTGTTTTTCTTTGTTAGGATTAAGTGATATCTACCGTGTTTTCTGAGTTCTTTCAAAGTTTGAAAAACCCATGGAGATAAATTCCACTGTGTGTAAATCTCTTGTACACAAGTACACGTTTTCAGTTTTACCGCTCTCGTCGTAAGTTGAACATAAGCGTAATACCAACTCTATGAGTCGTGGAACAAGGTTTTGTGCATGGGACATAAGTACTATAGGTCGGATGAAGAGAAAAACATAATTTTTTTTTTTTT